>PVIY010051107.1:0-15850 GCA_004026745.1 Myrmecophaga tridactyla
TGTAACACATCCAGCCTCAGTGCGATTGAGACTCAGGAGAGAAATGCCCTGTGCGTGGCTCCACAGAAAGATACATTACAGCTAAAGTCATTCTGCAAAAGGGCAGAAGTGGGGTGAGGCAAGTATGTTTAATCCTCTATTTGTCCCTCTCAAAGTATTCCTGTTTCTGCGTAACTAACTTTCTATTTATGTCCCTCTGCCAGGTCAGTGTTTATTCTCAGGCCTCCATAATAGCAAATAAACAAAAAATTCTTAAAGCACTCCACGTCCACTGCTTTAAAAGATACAGGCACCTTTACCCAAATGTTTAAATCTGCACTTCTGAGGTAAAAGGGAAGAGGAAAACCCTGTGAGCAGCAGGCCTCAAACCTCAGTTTTGCAATTGCGATGAACAAACCTGGATATTAGTAAAAACGCCCTGGAATTTCCCTCAGGCAGCAGAAGGCTGACCCAGGACGCGGCCTCCGGGAAAGGCCAAGATCCTCTCCATTGCCCAGGCCGCAGCCTTGACTGAAGCAGCTGTAACGACTGGAAGCAGTAAAGGAGGGTGCGGGGACGCGGACGTTCCACGGGCCTCACCTGAGCTTTGAAAGCCAAGCTGCCCAGGCCAGGCCTCCTGTCCACTCCCTGCCCCGGGCACCTGTGGCAGCTGCCTGGACGGGCGCAGGACGCAGGGGGGTCTGCCTTGGAGTTCTTTCACTGGGCCGGCAGATCAGGAATGCAGGCGTGGAAAATGCTGCAGAAGATACCAGGTTGGTTAAAAAAATTATTTTTCCCAGTAACACCTTTGCAAAGGCAGCCCCAGTGAGAGGAGGCTGTTAACATGTGAACAGCCCCAGGACGGGAGTAAGGGGAAAAGCCAACTACCAAAATTCAGGAAGAAAACGAAAGGTCATTGAGAGATTGGGAAAAGTTTTCCTAGATTTAGGCATGGGAAAAATTAAACAATTGCTATATATTTCCCAGAACTTGATAGTCAATGTATTTTTAAAGTTGTTTATAATTTTAGGATATTATGCAAATGAGATTTTTCACCTCCAAGAGAAGGAATTTGATGGTGAATATTTAAATTAAACAAGTGCAATTTTATTCTGCTTCAGTAAATTTATACAAGCCTACTGATAAAATAAGCTAAGTATTATAAGTGCATTCTCAAAATTCATATATCCCATTTAAGAAATCAGTTAAGCTTAGAAATAAATATAAATGAGATTTTTCATCTCCTTGATTTCAAAGAATCTGGCATTTTAGTTACTTTTCCATTTGTTACCTCAGCATGTGGGGGAATCTGCATTTGTAGAGCCTGGTTAATTCAATCGGTTCATTTTTGTTAGTAAGTGCTGTCATGAATAGGCAAGACATAACTCTTAGCTTCAAAGAGGTCATATTCTAGTTCGAATATACTTGTACTAGGGCATAGAACAGGACAGTAGTAATAAAGAAATAAAAATGCTGGAAGAAGTTTAAAAGCAGATGGATAAAGAATGACCTAAGAAGACCTCATAGAAAAGATGACACACTTTAAATAGGGAATTTATATTTTTAAAAAATAGAGCTCTGAACTAGTTTTTTTAGAAGGCTTAACTTAGTTTTGTAAGCTAACATATTCCTGGTATTATTTAACACTTGGGGTTAATGCTGAGAAAAAAAAATAGAGCTTTAATCTGGATGTAAATCTCATAAACATTGAAAAAGCTGATTATATTACAAGTATGGGACTTTTCTGACCTTTAAAGGTAATGTTGGATTGGACTGAGAAAATTTAGGCATATTGCAAAGAATCCCTTGTGTGTTGTGAGTATTAAGTAAATAAATGGCGTGGGCCACAGTGGCTCACTCACAGAGTTCTCGCCTGCCATGCCGGAGACCCGGGTTTGGTTCTGGGTGCCTGCCCATGCCAAAAATAAAAACAAAACTCTAAAGCAAATAAATGCCTAACTGTGTTGAAGCCCAAGCATAAATTTCTTCCTTCTTCCATTACTTTGTAGTATCTCTATCTCTTCTCCCCTTCCCTGTTGTCGGAAGGAAATATCCATGTTCAAAAAGCTCTGTGAATTTGTTATCAAATTTATTTCTGATTATGTGCAGTCTGAATAAAGACTATAGGTGGGATGAATAGTATTTTTACTATTTTTCATACTGAGATCATTTTTTTTATTAAATTGAATTGTGTTTGTATCTGACTACAAGCCTGGAATAGTATGGGAAGTTGTAAAAAGCTTTTAAAAGTAAATTCTGCCTGCCATAGTCAGTGCTGGCCAAAACATAAAAACCTGTTTATCATATATTAAAAAAAAATTTGTGTCAAACTGTATATTCATACAAAACTAAAGTTTAGTTTTCTCTCCATTAAAATAATGTGGCTTGTTAGTCTGCTCTTAATGAAAAGTTATGAAAAGTCTTCCTTAACTATCCAAGTACTCTGTCTAGAAGACAAAATGTTCATATCAGAATAGTATTCTTGTTAATGTTTACGTTGCCCTTAGCATCCTTTATTTCAGAAGACAAGTCTTCTCACTCACAAAAACAAACTGTTCCAACAGGTGAATTCTTTCACCTTGAAAAAGAGAGGTGATAAATAGTTCAGCATTGCATGGCAGGTGTTCGGGAAATAACACAAGCAGCCCAAGGGGACTTTTTTCCTGTTGTTAGCTAAATTTGCATGGGTAAGATGCTGGCCATATATCTAGAGAGTGTGTAAAAATCCCTAACGGTGTGGCCGTGTTCTCACTGACCGTGTCTTATCCTCATCTGTATGATGTTGTCAGTCTCACTTTACAGCTATTCTTAGAAAAAGGCTACAGATCATAGAAATGACAAAACGTACCACCTGTCAGTCTCACTGCTTTGCTCGACTACTTCTCTAAAAGTATGCGTGGTCAGCCATAGGTCAGAGCGCCATCTAAAACAAGGAAAGACTTTAAAAGAGAGGCAGGACAAATATATAAATTATATTTCACCTGTTAGTTAATATAGTTCTGGCAAATGTGTAAGGGCAAGCCAGGAGAAACTTCTACAGTTTGTCAGTATAAGATAACTGTCAAGGTGATTTTATTTCTGAAAGTACCTTCATTTTCAAATGCTTATAAGAACATTAAGACTTAACTGTAAGTTCTTACAGCAGTCACATTCACTCTTGAGCTCTAACTGTTATTTCTAAATTCTGAGACACATTGCTCTTGTGTAAGCTGGTGGTTCTCGGGAACGTAAGTGGCCATGTGACACCTGAGACTCAGAGCGCGCGCTCCAGCTCCGAAAGTCAGCGAGCGCTCCGTACCGCAGATGCTAAACAGCTGAGAAAGAGATCAGACCGTGGTCAGGAATGGGACTGAAACGCATCTGGTTAAAGCTAAGGTAAATCAAAACACAGAGTAAAAGATAACGTTGTCTGTATTTTATAACTTTAACTTTTGTGTGAGACCAAAAGAAGAGATGTTTATTTTGTTCAAAATTTAAATTTTCTGCAGCACACTATCTAATTTAGCCTGTCTAGTCAGTTTACTTAAACAACCTAATTTAGCCTTATTTGACAGGGAACCTACAGTAAGGAATAAAATCTTCATATTCTGTATAAGTTAATTTTATACGCTGATGCATTTCAAAGTATTTGGGGCAAAAAAAAGTTGAAAACATCAACTTCCACAGCTAGGGAATTCCTAATATTCTCTTAAGAAACAAGGGCTCCCAATTTAGTAAGCCAAGCCCTCCATCTTGAAGCTTGCCCTTAGGAGATTTATTTTGGCGATGGCAACGACGCGTCTACCTGTAACCAATGCCCGAGCGTCACCCCCAAGAACCTCTCCTGCTGCTCGGGTGTGGTCTCTCCCAAGGCCACTCAGCACATCCCGCCACCACGTGTGACACAGCTCCCGGTGGGAGTGTCCCCGACAACGCAGGACATGGCTCCCAGGGATGAGCCTGGTCCTGGTATCATGGGACCAAAAGGGGGAGAAGCAAAAAATTGAGTTTCAATGGCTGAGAGTTCAAACTGGGACAGGAGGCCATTCTGGAGGCCACTTCCCTGCAGGTTTCAGCCAGGCACTGCAAACTGCCCAGGCCACAGTGCTTCCGGGTACTCTGGGCTCGATTAAATGTTACTTATTCAGTTTGTTTTTCAGAGACGTAAAGCCTCCAGATTGCTTCCGTGCCAGAGAAGCTCAGAAACCCAGAAGTACCGGACTGTCCGAAGCAACCGCCGGGGTCATCTCTCTACCCGACGGTGTCCGCGCCCCTCTGCAGCCGTGAAGAAGTTAGAAGAGTCGTTGCCCAGACAGCCCTCAAGACCGAGGCACGAGTAGGATTCAAGGGATGATTATGGTTGCTGAGCCACTATACAGACGCTCCTTTTCGCCGTCTCTATCAGAGCACACAGAGGGAAGAGCTGACGTCTCCAACCTGTAACCCAGCTGCCGTGATCTCTGGTGATGGTTGTACGGTCTTTATCTTGTGCCCTTGTGAGTGTAGAAACCTGTGAGTAACCTTGTGATTTGTACATATTTATCCAGTTGTTCAACTTTAGAGTCTTGTGACCACAAACACAGCCCCTAATTCTTACTAATGAAGGGTCCTGGATCAGCTTAGAGCTAACCCACCCCACGTCCAAAGTTACCTCGGTGACCAAGACCGGATCTAACCAAAGTGGGCCCCCCGGCATGCGCGGTGGCTCAGACTTTAATCTGTATGTCACCCGGACCTCATCATACTACTAAAAATCACACCATCGTCACATTAAGGCCACCATTTTCTTACACACACTCTGTGACTAAGCGTGTCATCAATCTGTGCATGCTCAAAAATCAGATCTCCTCTGATTCCGTCAGCTGGGACACTCTGCTGGCTATCCTAAACCCTGCCCATCTTTTAGTCTATAAAACTACCAGGATTACTGCAGTTTGGGGAGACAAATTTTGGGGGCAAAAACTATCTGATCTCTGTTTTGTGCATAGCAATAAACATTTTCTCTCTCTGAAAACCCGGGGTCTCAGAAATTGGTCATTTGAGTGCATCGGACAAAAGAATCCACAACCTTTGTCCGGTAACAATTTGGCGACTCCGGCCGGACCTCTGAGGAGCCGTGAGGCTGGCAGCCCAAGCTCGGGGCCCCAGTACGGCAGGCAAGCGCGGCGGGGGGGCTTCCGCAGCGGCGACCTGTTCTGCCGTCTCATGGCTTGGCACCGGCTTCTCCGTTCTGCCGCCCGCCTGCTCAGGGCCTCCGGACTTCTACCACCGCCCGGGCCCCTGCTGTCACATGTTCCACCCTTCATCCAGCCTGTTCTCCTACCCTCTCTTTCTTCTCAGTCTTCAAGGCCATATAACATCGCATTTGCTGATGTATCCCAATTTACCCAATGAGTTCCCTGGAGCTGGACGTGTAAAGTTCTCATTTCATATGTGAGTCCCGCTCCGAGCATGGCTCCCGCGGGTGCCGCTCAGCTCCCAAATCACTTCCTTAGGATTCAGGCCCGGGACGGAAATGTGGGGGATTTCCCTGACTCTCACTAGCTGTTGCCCATTTGCTCTTTAGAAAAGTGGAGCCCGTCTCTACAGCTGGCGGGAGGGACCGGAGATCCCGGGTGTGGGAAGGAAAGTCAGGTGCCTGGGAACTGGTGTTCGAATTTTTAGCTAATATGAGAAAATCAGAAAACATACATAAGTGTGTGCACACACACACAGAGCCCCACACTCACACACGCACACACGTGTGCACCCACACACTGGGAAACTGTGGAAGGAGGGCACAGGCAGCCCTCCCACTGTCCAGCAGAGCCCTGCCCCCCGAGCCGAGAACGTGGCCGAGGCCACAGCGTGCGCGACTGCGGAGGGGGCGGGGGGCAGGCGGGCTCCACGGGCGTGGATTCTGCAGCTCCGAGCGAGCGTGTGCTGAGAGCTGGCTGACTTGCTGGGCTGGTTTCCTTTCCTTTCTCCATAAATAGCATAAAGACAAGGTAAAGGCATATTTTCAGGGAAACTCTGCACAGACTTGTCAGCTGGGTGAAAATGTTCTGTGGCTGGAAACCGCCCGCTCCAGTGAGCTTCCAGGCAGAGCGTGGGGAGGCGGCTGCAGCTTCCTAAGACCCTCTAGCCCTGCGCAGGCTGCAGGCAAAGCCTGAGCAAGTGACCAACCTAAAATCAGCCAGACGGAAGCCCCTCTTCTGGGCCCGAGAAGCTCGGGAAGGCGAGTTCTCCGCTCCAACGCCATCCCCCACTGTCTGTCCCCTCATTCCACAGACACCCCTAGAGGGAGGCTGAGGGGAGAGAAGGGAAGGGCTGGACAGGAAAACAGGAAAGGGGGAAGCAGGTGGGGGAGCTGGGGTGAGGGCCTGGAGGAAAGGGGGACAATGAAGGGGGCACTGGGGAAGGCCGGGAGGGGGCAGACACAGGCAGAGCTGGCCATGGCATCCACCCCTCCCTCGCCCAGGCTGGGTCCTATCACCAACCCCACCCAGCCCGGCCCACTTTCTCCCGTCCTACATCTGAGAGTCCCTTGGCTTTCTGCGCCCCACCCCCACCCCAGGCCTCCTGCTGAGTTAGAGGGTCTGAGGGGCTCAGAGGCCCAAGCCGAGCGCCCTGGTGCAGGGAAGGCACAGTTTTGGGGGGCCCTTCTCCCATCAGGAACTTTCCTAGAGAGGTCATGTTTTATCTTAGGGATGCATTCACAGTTCAGTGCTTACTGACTTTTTAAGACTGTGAGACCCGTGAGAGTTGGGAGATGTGCAGTGAAGGAGCAGGGGCGCCGGCCGCGGGGACCCCTGCAGCTGGGGCAGCTCGGGGGTCTGCAGGGGTACATGGGGCGCCCTCAGGCAAAAGGGTGGGGTGCTGGCAGGGCCTTCCCCTGTCACTGCGCCCCAAAAGGTGCCGCCTCGCCCAGGAGTCTCCCCCGGCCCCTCAGCAGGAGCCCGAGCCCACCCGCGCCCCCTCCCCACAGCTGTTCCGCAGACTTGGCCCTGCTCACTTGGCCCTGCTCGGGGGATCGTGTGTGTCACTGGATGTGGGGTTTCAGCTTCCCCTAAAGGGCGGCATTTCTGAGGCTGGTCGTGTTGCTGCACGTCCAGCTCTCAACGGGAAACCAGGCCTGCCTTGGGCGCCCTGCAGGGAGCGGCGGGGTGGGGGCGGGGCGGGACCCCCAGGTGTCGGGAGGGCGGAAATGCCGCGCGGTGGGGGGCAGGCAGGGATCAGCAGCCCCGGGAGCACGGAGGGCGGGGGCGAGGGGCGCAGGGGCACGAGCACCGCACCTCCTTCTCCCGCCCTCCCAGCACGTGCCCGCCACCCCCATGGGCGGGGCCTGGCCCAGGGCCTGCGGGACGGCGGCGTAGGCGGGGCGGGGGGTGGGGGCTCGGCCAGTCCACAGCGTCCCTCGGCGTGTCCCTTGGAATGTCCCTTGGCGCGTCCATTGCTGAAGGTCGCGGGGACGGTGCCAGGCCACAGCTGCCACCAAGAGAGCTGCCTGGAGCGGCTGGGCGTGCCAGCTGGGAACACGTGTCACACTTCCTCCAAGAGAGCTTCCTGCAGACACTTGTGAACACGCCCTACACGATGACCCAGTGCGTGCGTGCACACCCACGAACACAGACACACGTGTACACACACATATGTGCACACACACAAACACAGACACACGTGCACACATGCAGATGCACAAGCACATGCGCGTGTAAGGCACACACATACACGCCGTGGTGCTCTGCCTGGGGGCCCGGGAAGGCCCAGGTGCAGGGTGACCCTCAGGCCACGGGATTCGGCCACAGCCGGGGGGTCTGCAGTGACAGTGCAGCCCCTCGGGGAGCACCACGGCTGCTTCCTCCAGGCCTTCCCGCACCCGGCCACCCGCCTCCACCGCGCGCTGAAGCGTTTTTCCTCCTGAAAGTTCCGAAACAACCCTCACTAGCGCTCACACGAAATAGAATGCAGATAGCAGGGGAAACAAGAAACACCGGGTGGGGGATACGCAGAGGCGGGCGGTTCCTGCAGCTGCACCAAAGTCTCCTGACATCTCCCAGCCTCCTTCTAACGGGGACAAAGGGGAGCCCGAGAGCCCCGAGCCCTGAGGCCCGTAACCCCTGCAGCCCTGAGCTCCACAGCCTCCGCAGCCTCCGCAGCTCCTGCAGCCCCGGCAGCCCAGCAGCCCCCAGCCAGCGTCCAGCTGGACCTGGGACCTCCATGTGCGTTCCCCACGTGGTCACAGGCCTGCGGCTCCCTGTGCCGACACATGTCCGCCCAGCTCAGAGCCTTCGGCTGCGGGAACACGGGGAGTTACCACAGGGGCCCTGGTCAGGCAGGTAGCCAGCATCCGCAGGGGCCTCTGGGGCACCACCAGGGGCCGGAATTGCACGCAGCCCGCTCTCCCGGCCGGTGCCCAGGTTTCTCAGCAGGTGGCCCCCGGTGGTGGACCCAGGACCCAACGCCAGCACCTGCCCAGTCGCCACAGTCCTTGGGTTCCTCCAGCCTGTCCACGCAGCTGGGGCCTGTGCTCTACAACGTGTCGAGACAATCCGTGTATTTTGAACCCCTAATTTTGCCAATGAAAATCCCTCTGTAACTTCCAATTTAATGGTTAAGAAAAAATCCGTTGTCATTGGGACATGAGTATGGCTGAAGTGCTCTGTGGCCGCTTGTGCAGCGTGGTTCAAAATTGTAGCACAAATTCCCACCACATAAGGTGTGGATTAGAATAACCGGTCCCGTCCTGTGTGAGGAAGTGTTTATAAGAGGCACACCTGCCGTCAGCATACTGCACCTGCCCGGCTCCGTCCCCGCAGGCAGCCAGCGTTCCAGTGTCTCCCCAGGCCTGCGCAGTCTCTCCCCTCCCCACCCTGCCATCCCACTGCGTTCTCTAGAAATTTATATGCATGGATCCATGTAGCAGGCGCTCTGTTTTAGGTTGTTAAAGCCGCCAGAATGTGATATACCAGAAATGGAACGGCTTTTAAAAAGGAAATTTATTAAGTTGCAAGTTTACAGTTCTAAGGCCATAGAAATGTCCACACCAGGGCAACCAGAGAGAGACACCTTGACTGCACACTTCAGGGTCTCTCTCAGCTGGGAAGGCACAGGGGACGTCTGCTAGCTTTCTCTAAAAACAGCTTTCCCCGGGGGCGTTTTCCTTGTGCATCTCCAAAGGTCTCTGGCTGTGCCGGCTCTGAAGCTTCTTCCAAAATGGTTCCCTCATAAAAGGCTCTGGAAGCAACCCCACCTCCAATGGGTGGAGACACATCTCCATGGAAACCATCTCATCAAAATTGACCACCCACAATTGGGTGGGTCACATCTCCATGGAAACAATAAAAATGCTCCTACCCGGCAATATTGAATGAGGATTAATGACATGGCTTTCTGGGGTGCACAGCAGTTTCCAACGGCACACACTCCTTTTTGCCTGGGCTCTCCCACTCACAAAATTCCTTTGAGATGTTGCTATGTTGTCCTTCACGTCAGCAGGCAAAAATGTTTCATTGCTGAGTAGGATTCCATTGTGGAGGAATTTCGCCATTTGTTTATCTGCTGGCCTCTTAATGGATCGCTTTTTGTTTCCAGCTTAGGGTCAACAGATAAAGCTGCTGTGAACATTTGTATGCCAGTCTTTGTGTAGACAAATTCTTTCATTTCTCTTCGATCAATAGCTGGGAGTACGATGGCCACACCATATGATAGCTACATGCAAACTGTTTTCCCAAGTGTTTGTACCATTTTACATTCCCACCATTAGTGATGGCAGTTCTTGCTGACACTTGGTCAGTCTTTTAAGCTTTAGCCATTTGAATAGGCGTGTAGTGGTATCTCGGTGGGGTCTTCACTTCCATTCAACTAGTCGTGTTGACTGTTTTGTCATATATCTGTCGCCCATACATCTTCCTTGGTGAAGGGTATGTTCAAATATTTTGCCCATTTTTATTTTATTAGGCTGTTTGTTTTCTTCTCACTGACTGTTGAGAGTCCTTTTATACATTATCCATTCACATCTTTTATCATATATACGCTTTGCAAATATTTTCTTCCAGTTCTGGACTTGCCTTATCTTTCTTGTCATGACGTCTCTCAAAGAACAGAAGTTTTACCTTTTGGTGAAGTTCAATTTTAGGGATTGCACTTTTGGTGTCATATCTAAGAAATCATTGCTTTACCCAAGATCATGAAGGCTTTCTCCTATGTTTTTCTTCTAGAGGTTTTATAGTTTTCGATATTGCAGTTAAGTCTAATGATTCCTTTTGTATACTTTTTGTATATAGTTTGAGGTATGGATCAAAAGTTCAGTTTCCCAATACCATTTGTTGAAAGCACTTTTTCTCCACTGATCTGCCGTTAAGCCTTTGTCAGAAATCTGTCGTCCATTCACCTGTGGTTTATTTCTGGACTCTCCATCCTGTTCCACTGATCCATGCACAAACACTGACGACAATACCGCAGTGTCCTGTGTGCTCTAGCGTTATGACCACTCTTGAAATAAGGGAGTGTTGGTCCTCCAGCTTTGCTCTTTTTCAGTTGTTTTGGTCATTCTACAGCCTTCGAATTTCCATATGAATTTTAGAATCAGTTTCCTCAATTTCTATGAAAAGTCTACCAAGATTTTGACTGGGATCGCATGGGGTCTTTACATCAGTTTGGGGCAGCAGGCTTTCCAGCAGTGGGCTTTTGTGGCTGATGAACATGTTGTGTCTCTCCACTTATTATTATTCTTGCTTATTAAAAAAAATTTAAAGCACAGAGTTCAGTAGATTTTATTACGTTGACAAAGCTGTGCAGCCATCACCACTCTCTCATTCCAGAGAAACGTCGTCACCCAGAGAAGAAGCACCGTGAGCAGAGGCCCCACTCCCCCTGCCCCAAGCTCCTGGCCGTCAATAACCTACTTTCTGTTTCTACAGATTTGCAATTCTGGACATTTTGTATAAATGGAGTCATATAATGTGAGGCCTTTTGTGACTTTTTTCACTAGGTGTAATGTTTTCAAGTTTCATCCACGCTGTAGTGTGACTCGGTGCATGGCTTTCTTTCGTGAGTGCTTGAATAGTGCATCTTTTTTTAATGCTTTCACTTGGAATCTATGCATGCCTTCATCTCTCAAGTGGATCACTCACAGACATAATATAGTTGGTTCTTGCTTTTAATCCAATATGACATTTGTTTGGACAACTCACATTCAATGTAATTATTCATAAGATTAGATTAATTCTACCGTTTTGCTGGGTGTTTTCTACTTGTTCCAGCTGTTGTGTGCTTGTTTTTCCCTCTTTTTTTGCCTTCTCTTGGTTAATTGAGCATTTTTTATCATTCCCCCTTTCATGCCCTCTTGACTTAGTACCTAAACCTTTTTAAAAAAATTAAAGTGGCTGTCGTAGGGCCACAATATAAATCTTAATCAGCTGGCCTTCAGATCCTATTAGAGTGTTTCATTTGTACAGTAAAGACCTTACAAAAGTATTTTTCCAATTCCTCCCTCTTGTGCTTTGCACTATTGTTATCATATAGTATGCCTTCATGTATGTTATCAATATGATCAATTGCTGCTATTTTTTCTTTAGACAGTTATCAGTTAGATCAATTAAAAATAAGAAAAAATGAATATTATTTTCTATTCATTTACTTCATTTCTGGTGCTCTTTAAATCTTTGTAAAGATCTAATTTGAACTCTGGTATCATATTCTTTCAGCCTGATGAATGTCATTTATCATTTCTTGTAGAATAGGGATACCAGAAATGAATTCCCATAGTTCTTGTTTGTCTGAGATACCCTTATAGCTCCTTAATTTTTAGGAGATATTTTCAGTGGTATAAAATTCTGAAGATCTGAATTAACATTTCTCTTCTTTCATAAATTTATGAGTCACTTGTCATGTAACTCACATAGTCTCTGGAGAGAAGTCTGACACAATTATTTGTTTCTCTTCGTGTAATGCATCTTTTATCTCTGACCGCTTTACGGATTTTTTTCTGTCTTTTTTCTTCAGTAGTTTGACTATGGTATGTGTTCTCGTTTTTAAAGCTGCTGGAATGCAATATACCAGCACTGGAACGGCTTTTAAAAGGAGGAATTTAATAAGTTACAAGTTTACAGTTCCAAGCCTATAAAAATGTCCAAGATAAGGCATCCAGGGAAAGACACATTAATTCATGGAAGGCTGATGGGCCAGGAGCCCCTCTGTCAGCTGGGAGTCACGTGGCTGGCTCTGCCGGTCCCTGGCTCCTGGGCTGCATTGCTTTCAGCCTCTGTTCCTGTGGGGGTTCCTCGGGACCCCTTCTGGGGTTGGCTTTCATTCCCTTGGCTCTGTCCAAGTTCTTGTTTACTTACCATCTCATGGCAACATCTGCTGGGCTCCAAGCATCTGCAAACATGCATCTCTGTTCTCCAAGTGTTGGCATCTGTGTCCGCTCTGCTGTGAAGTGTAAAGTGTTGGCTCTGTCATTTCTGTCAGCTCTGTTGTTTCTGTCACTTCTGTCATTTCTGGTTCTCTCCAAAATGTTTCCTCTTTTAAAGGGTTCCAGTAAACTAATCAAGACCCACCTGGAATGGATGGCATCACATCGCCATCTAATCAAAGGCCACACCCACAATCGGTGTGTCCATCTCCATGGAGATAATCTAATAAAAGGTTTCCAATCTGCAGCATTGAATCAGGATTAAAAGAAACAGCTGCCTCCACAAGGCTGGATCAGGATTAAAATACAGCTTTTCTGGGGTACGTAATAGCTTCAAACAGGCTCATGTAATACATCTTTTTTGTCTGGCTCCTTCACAAACTTTTCTCTATATCTTTCTCCCCAGTAGTTTGAATATGGTACGTATAGGTTTCTTTGGGGTTTTTTGTTTTGTTTTCTTGGACTTTGTTGGCATTTGTGTTGATGGGTCTCTCATCTTCTGGAATATCTGTCAGTAATTTTGGAAAACTCCCAGGCTAACTGGTTCTTCAAATATTTCTTCTGCCATGTACTCTACCTTTTCCTTCTGGGATTCTAGCATCATGTGTGTTAGACTATCTGACATTGATCTACAGCTATCAGGTGCACAAGTCTCTCCATTTCTCTCATTCTCTTTTTTGTGTGTGTGTTTCAATTTCTTTAGTGTCTACAGGGCTGTTTGCAAATTCACTAATTCTTTCCTTGGCTATGTCGTGGTGCTCGACAAGCCTGCCAGAGCCCTTCTTTATCCCAATACTATGCTTTTTATCTTCATGTTTTCAATGTATCTCATTGGTTCACTCTCTTTTCAAGAAAATACATTCTTTTAAGTAAAAAAGTGAAAACAATCTAAACATCATCGATGATGGGATCTCTAAGTAAACCACGCTATTTCCATACCACGGGATATGTATGCAACAGTTTAAATAAATTAATTAGACTGAATGGAAGTAACTATAAGATATACTGAGTTTAAAAAGCAAGTTCCAGAATAAGTTTCAACTCGGAGCAGGAGACTGGGAGGGGAGCTGCTTGGCCCGAGCGTGGCCTTTCCCAGCGAGACGACGAGCGCATGCTGGCCATTCGTGTGGCAATGGCTCCCACTTGGGGGCGGGGGCAGACTCAGAAGTAACATTAGTGCAAGGAGCTGGGAAAGAGGCTGGGGCTGCAGCAGGCCTCACACTGGGGCTGGGGTCACACACGAGGAGGAGTCTGAGACGCCTGCCCGACTATTGCACTCACTCACTCATTCACTCATTCATTCACTCACTCACTCACTCATTCACTCACTCACTCACTCACCCATTCAATCATGTTCTAGTTTGCTAGCTGCCGGAATGGAATATACCAGAAATGGAATGACTTTTAAAAATGGAAATTTAATGAGTTGCTAGTTTACAGTTCTAAGGCTGAGAAAATGTCCCAATTAAAGCAAGTCTATAGAAATGTCCAATCAAAGGCATCCAGGGAAAGATACCTTGGTTCAAGAAGGCCGATGAAGTTCAGGATCTCTCTCTCAAGTGGAAGGGCATATGGCGAACAGGGTCAGGGTTTCTCCCTCATTTGGAAGTGCACATGGCAAACACGGCATCATCTGCTAGCTTCTTCTCCTGGCTTCCTGTTTCATGAAGCTCCCCGGGAGGCGTTTTCCTTCTTCATCTTCAAAGATCGCTGGCTGGTGGACTCTGCTTCTCGTGGCTATGTCGTTCTGCTCTCAGACTCTCTTGCATTCTCCAAATTGTTTCCTTTTTTATAGGATTCCAGTAAACTAATCAAGGCTCACCCAAATGGGTGGAGACACGTCTCCACCTAATCCAGCTTAACAACCACTCTAGACTGAATTACATCTCCAGGGACATGATCTAATTACAGATGCAAACACATAATATTGAACAGGGATTATTCTGCCTTTACGAAAAGGGATTTTGATTAAAACGTGGATTTTCTAGGGGACATACATCCTTCAAACCAGCACAAATTGCTTACTCACTCCTTCATTCATTCATTCATTCACTCACTCGTTTAATCAGCCACACACTCATTCACTCACTCGTTCAGTCACTCATTCAGTCCTCACTCATTCACTCTCACTCATTCACTCACTCATTCAGTCACTCACTCATTCATTCACTCACTCGCTCACTCACTCATGCATTCAGTCACTCACTCATTCAGTCACTCATTCACTCACTCCCTCATTCAATCACTCACTCATTCAGTCCTCACTCATTCACTCTCACTCACTCATTCACTCACTCCACTCACTCATTCACTCACTCACTCACTCTACAGGAATTTAGTGGCCACTGAACCAAGTCCAGCCTTGCGTGGGCCCTGGGAGCACAGGGCTGAGCAAAGCCATGTGTGGCCACATGGGCCCCCACTCACGTGGAGGGGGTGGCCATAGGTAAATACACAATTGGAAGGCCGAACACGACGATTTGGGGCCATGAGTGCCCTACAGAGACCCACCAGAGGTGGTGGAGCTGGCCCTTGGCTCTGGAGGCCATCCAGGTGGCCGTCTGAGGACCTTCAGGCTGAGACGGCAGCACAGGCTTCAGGCAGTGAGGGCAGGCCCGGGGCAGAGTGGGGAGGGCCGTGTGAGGTCCCCCACAGGTCAGGGGTCCATATGGGATGGAGATGTTTCAATACCAACCTCGAGTATGAACAAACCCAGCTTGTTGTTTGGTGTGTGTGTGTGTGTGTGTGTGTGTGTGTGTGTGTGTGTGGTACTGGGTGTGTGTGTGTGTGGTGTTGGGTACGTGCTATTACATTTCAGTGGTGGAATGTATAGGTGTCTGTTGTGTGTGTGGTTTTGGTGTGCGTCTGTGGTATCGGGTGTGTTGGGTGTGTTGTGTGTGATATGTGTATCGTATTGGGTGTGTGTGGTGTCGGGTGTGTTGGTTCTAGATTGTGTGGTGTGTGTGTCTGTGGTGCTGGTGTGTGTTGGGTGTGTGGTATTGTGTGTGTCTGTGGATGGGTGAGGAGTGTGTCAGGTGTGGTGTCTGCTGTGGCGTATGTCCGTGGGGCATGTGTATCTGCGGTGTGTGTGTGTGTGTGTGGTGGGTCCATAGTGAGTCTGCAGAGCAGTGCGGCTGGGTGGGCTGGTGCAGGGAGCACGTCCCGCTCAGCTGGGAGAGGTCACCTGCGAGGCAGGCTGCCCGCCATGTCCTGGTCTGCAGGAGACTTTGTCCTGTGAGGGCCTGGAGGCAGGGCCTGGGCCGGGAGCTGGGGGTCAGCTGCTTAGGGTGGACCTCTGTGGCTGTGGCTCCCTGTGGACGCGGCTTCCCCATGGACGCGGCTTCCCCGTGGATGCAGTCCCCCCGTGGATGCAGTTCTCCCGTGGACGCAGCTCTCCCATGGACATAGCTCCCCCATGGACGCAGCTCTCCCGTGGACACAGTCCCCCCATGGACGCGGCTCTCCTGTGGACGCAGCTTCCCCGTGGACTCAGCTCCC
>PVIY010051108.1:0-15860 GCA_004026745.1 Myrmecophaga tridactyla
TAGGGCAGGCTGCGAAACTGACGACTCCTATGAAGGGTCTGGACAAATTCCACAGGAGAGGCTCGCCGGCTGAAGCAGGAAGTAGAGTGTCTCTTCTGAATCCTCCTTAAAAGGCTTCCAGTGATTAGATTAATGTCCAAATGAAAGCAAGGCTATAAAAATGTCCAACCTAAGGTATGCAGGGAAAGATACCTTGGTTCAAGAAGGCCGATGACATTCAGGGCTTTTCTCTTAGCTGGAAAGGCACATGGTGGAACCTGCTAGTTTTCTCTTCAACAGCTTCCCCGGTGCTCTGTTCTGTTGGCTCTGTCAATTCGGGTGGCTTTCATGGCTCTGAAGCTTTTTCCAAAATGGTTCCCTCTTAAAGAGCTCCAGTAAGTAACTGCACCTTGAACATCTCCATGGAAATCATCTAATCAAAAGTTACCACCCACTATTGGATGGGTCACATCTCTGGAAATAATCAAAAAGCTCCTACCCAGCAATATTGAGTGAGGATTAAAGAACTTGGCTTTTCTGGAGTACACAACAGCTTCTAATGGGCACATCCTCTGATTGGATAATTAATTAATGTCACTCAACTTTTGCAATTACAAACAATGCTGCAATGAACCTCCTTATATATATATACTTATTTGTCCAGGTATATCTGTGGGAGACATTGTTAGAAGTGGAATTGTTGGTTTGAATAATATGTACTTTTAATATTTTGACAGCCACTGGCAAATGAAAGGATTTGGGTGTTTTTGGGATGGGGGGAAAATATCATACTTTGGGTGCCGGCACAAAATAGAGATGTTAAAATGCCAATGATATGAAACTAGGTACTTGATGTCTCCTTAATTTATTTTTATTCATCAAATAAAAATTTAATCTTTTCCTCTATAGCATATGCTGAAAGTGGCTTATATGGACAAAAGCAATGATTGTACCCAATCAGTTATTTTCTTCCACTACAAAAGGTTATATAGTATGCTACCAATTTTCTAAATAAATAGAAGAAATTATATATATATGTACATGTATATAAATGTGTATATACATTTGTTTACATTAAAAATAAAGCCAATAGTAAGAATTAAAAAATCAATCTTCTTGTCTCATTGCTAGCCCTCCAGCCTTTAAAACACCGCTTCAAATATTTTATTCTTGGAATTGAATAATGTCAGAAGGCTCCATTTATGCTATTATCCTTTCTCTCTGAAAAAAATGTATGGCAAATGCTTCGTGTGTCATTATATGTGTCATTTCTCACTTGGTCCATAGTCCATTAAAACTGCTTTCTGGCATATGTATTCAATTTCCAAAATCTGGACAGTTCAGCTAAGATACCAGAAGCATTTACCCACTTCACAAATGTGATCATTTTGCTTTTCTTTACGTTGCCTTAAAAAATTCTCTAAACTGTTTCTGTGTAATCTTTTGGCATCCCCAAAGAAAGGAAGCCAATACTCTTAGACCCCCTCATTATATTCTGAGTACCTCTATTCTAGGCTTAATTTATCTCTACCCTTGGCAAATTGTCTCCTTTTGTGAGATGTTGCATTTATTTTCACTGCATGTAAAGCAATTCACTTTACTATGCATTTCACAACCTTTATTTCCATATGCATAAATGAGTAATTGCACTATTCAATTCTATGTTTGTTAACTTTATTCTAGATAATTAGTATCCTTATACAAATAAGATATGATACTAATTAAGATTATTCTCATACAGATTCTAAATATCTTGTTTGCATGCCACTTTCTTGATCTCCCACCTATGTCTAAAGGAGCAAAATTAAAGGTCCTTCTGCAATGTATTTTGTGGTTTAGAAGAAGACAGTCATTTCTCTAAACTTTTATACCAAAGTATATAAAATATATATACTTTAAAAGAAAAGGGGGGGAGGGCATTCTCACAATTTTTATCTGTCCTTTTATGTCTACTTTTTGCTTTTACTCTTGTAAATCTTTCCCCTTATTTAACTGTAGGAAGACCCTAAAATATACTGATACCCTGCACACTCAAAATGTGTCCTTTTTTTTTCTAATTTGTTTCTTCCACCAAATTCGTACTCATTCCTCCTCTCAGAATTCTATAAACTCTGTTGTCTATTTCTCTGTGCAAGTCAACTACACACTTATACAGTTGGCTTTATGTGAATTGCTCGAAATGTCTAAGTACTCTTTTAGGGCATCTTTCAAATTGCTTTTATTGCTTTAGACTCAATTTCTTTCTGCCCCAACTCTTACCTAATTTATCTCCTATTTCTATTTTTCTTCTGGGCCTTAGCGTCTAGTTACCTATCCTCAGTTTCTTTAATCTACCCTTCCCCTTTCCCCCATTCAATAATTTTCCCCATCACTTATTTTTCCCACCATAATCCCTTTTAGGGAAAAAAAGATTATGAAAATAACTCTCCGTATTAAACTTATCCAATATATCAAAACTTCAAATGATATTAAATAAAATGACTTACATCTGTAATACTATGAAAGACTGAAATATTTTAAAAGAGTTTGACAAGTTAAAAAGTGGTCATATTAAAACAGAAGAGAATACGAATTGACATTAGACAACTACCATGTAGCAAAGAAATGAGGTAGGAAAAATTGATATTAAAAGTGGTCAGATGTCAATAGCTGGCAAATTAAATATAATGCCACTGGGAAGAAAGCAACACAGATCCTGCCAAGTATTAAAAAGGAATATGATAGGCAAAGCTGTACACTAAATATTGCATTGGAAAGAATTAATGAGCATACTCTATGTAGTTTTGATGAGTGTCACTTTGAAAGGGAAGTGGGAAAAAATGAAATGTATCCTGAAAGGAGCAAAAAATACTAATGGATGGGCCATGGTGGCTCAGCAGGCAGAGTTCTTGGCTCAGCAGGCAGAGTTCTCGCATGCCATGCCAGAGAGCCGGGTTTGTTTCCTGGTGCCTGCCCATGCCAAAAAAAAAAAACATTAATGTTGAATATGTTTAATGAACAATGGTTAACGAAATAAAGAGAAGAAGCTTAAGGAATGGCTTTACTTCAATCTTTAAACAAATGTAATTTACTTGATCGAAACAATACCAACCATGTTTTTGTGAGAGTACTCTTCATTTTATTTAGAGGAAAGAAAAGGAAAAGATAAACATAAGATAAAAAAAGTTACATAGGTGCAATCCAAAGGAGGATTGAGAAAAGATGGCAGAGCAGGGAGTGCCAGGATGCAGTCCTTCCACCAGAACAATTATTAAACAGGAGGGAACTGTCTGAAACAACTATTTTGAAATTCCAGAGGCCAGAAGGGAAGAGCAGGAGGAAGAGGCTGATAAATTACAGTAAAGAACTGTAAACTGCTCTCTCCACAAATAGGATACCAGTGCCCATCTCCCATGCTCGTGGCAGACCACACTGGGTCGCGACCCTGAGTAGACTGCTGGTGACAGAAAGGGACAGAATCATCTTCCCCAAGACCAGGGGTGGGCACAGAGGATCATTGATCATGGCTTTTGATTGGTGACTTCAGATAGCTGGAGGCCTGGCTCCAAGGGTGGCCACTTTAGCAACCTCTGCCCCAGAAAAAGATACAGGCCCATAAAGACAAGGAAAACCCTAGATAATACATTCACATAGGCAGACCTTCCTGATAGTAGGGTTGAAGCACAGGAATATCTCTGTGTTATCACCAGTTGGTTACAAAATCAAGAAACAGACATTTCAGGGAATAAATCCCAGAATTAAAATGTTAAAATATTAAAATGTACTCTGTGCAACAAAAGAGTACAAGACAAATAAAGAAACAGGAAATGATGGCTGATCCAAATGAAGTGGATAAAAAACCAGAAAACATTTACAAAGTAGACCAGGATGTGGACATACCAAACAAAGCCTTTAAAAAAACGAACTTAAAATTGCTCAAGGAGATGGAATAAAATACAGGGAAAGAACTAAAGGATATCAGGAAAACAATGAACGAGCAATAGGAGAGTCTTAGAAAAGAGATAGAAATTTTAAAAGGGAATGAAACAGAACTACTTTAAAATACTACAATGACTGAAATGAAAAACTTCCAAGAGGGTTTCAAGAAAAGATTGGAGCCAGCAGAAGAAAGAATCAGTAAACTCAAAGACAAGACACTTGAAATGAGTCTAGCTAAGAAACAGAAAGAAAAAAGAATAATAAAAAAGGGAAACTAGCCAAGACAACTTTGATATACCATCAAGCATATCAATATATGCATTATTGTAGTCCCAGAAGGAGAAGAGAGAGAAAAAGGGGCAGAAGGAATATTGAAAGAAATAATGACAGAGAACTTCCCAAACTTAGCAAAAAACATGATTATGTAAATCCAAGAAGCCCAGAGAACACCAAACAGGATAAAAATGACAAAAAATAAAATTCATTATATATTAATCACAGTATTAAATGCAAAGGGCAAGGAGAGACTTTGGAAAGCTGTGAGAGGAAAGTAAGATTATGTGCAAGGGAGTCTCAATTAGATTGAATACCAATGTGTTTTAATTTGTCAAATGCTGCTGAAATGCAATATACCAGAAATGGAATTGCTTTTAAAAAGGGAATGTTTTAAGAGCAAGTTTACAGTTCTAAGGCCATAGAAATGTCCAAACTAAGGCATCCAGAGAAAGATACCTTAACTCCAAACAAAGGTTGATGTCTCTCACATGGGAAAGCACATGGCTGGCATCTGCTGGTCCTTGTTTCCGATTTCATTGCTTACAGCTTCTGATGCCAGTACTTTCCTCTCTAAGCATCTGTAGGCCTTCACTAAGCTCCTCTGTGACACAACTCTGGGTTCTGACTTGCTTAGCACTTCATGGGAAGGCACATGGCAACGTCTGCTGGGATCTGCCCATGTCTAAGCATCTGCTCTCTCTGTCAGCACTCCAATCATCTCCAAATATCCATGTCTTTGTCAGCTCTGAAGCAACTGTTCTCCAAGCAACTGCATCTGAGGTTTCTCCAAAATGTTTCCCCTTTTAAAGGACTAAAGTAAACTAATCAAGATCCAATCTCAAATGGGTGGAGTCACATCTCCATCTAACCAAAAGGTCATACCCACAAGTCGGTGTGTCACATCTCCATGCAAACAATCCAATCAAAGTTTCCCCATTGTAAATAATGTCTTGCCCCATAAGATTGGATCAGGATTAAAACTTGGCTTTTCTGGGGTTCACAATAGTTTTAATCTGGCACATAATTGGCCATGAGAAACCATGGAAGCAAGAAGTCAGTGGGTTGAAATACTTAAAAGAGCTGAAAGAAAACAGCTGCCCCCAAAGAATTTCATATCCAGCAAGACTTTCTTTCAAAAATGAGGGAGAGATTATGACACTCTCAGATTTAAAAAAAAAAAAGGTGAGGGAATTCATCACCACGAAACTGCCCTACAAGCAATCCTAAAGGGAGTTCCACAGACAGAAAGGAAAAGACAATGGACAGTGGTTCAGCAGCATAAAGAAATAAAGACCTGTGGTAAAGGTAACCATTTGGGCAAATATAAATGCCAGTAGTATCACAGTTACTACAACCCAACTTCTTACTTCCTAATTCATAAAAGTAATGATAAATCTCTAGTTTGGGGCATACAATGTACAAAGTTATAAGTGATAACAAGTACAAAAAAAGCTTAGGGGACAGAAAGGTATCAAAAAAGCACATGTGTATTCCTTTGAAGTTAAGCTGTTATCAAACCAAATGAGATTGTTATACATTTAGGATGTCAAATTTTAAATCCATTGGTAATCACTAGGAAAACAGATGAAAAATATATCACAGATAGGAAAGAGAAGGCACTCAATATGGCACAGAAACAAAGAGACAAATGAATATAAAAGTAGGCATTAATGGAAGAATTGAGGGATAAAAAATTTGTGACATACAAAGACTAAATAGCAAAATGGCAGAAGAAAGTCCTGCATTATAAGTAATGACTTTAAATATAAATGGATTAAACTCTAGTCATATGGCAAATATTGGCAGAATGGATTAAAAAGTGTGACCTAACTATATGGCTGTCTGAAAGAGACTTCACATTAATTCAGAGGTTGAAAGTAAAAGAATGGAAAAAATATGCGATGGAAGTAGTAACCAAAAGAGAGCTGGGGTAGCTATACCAACACCAGACAAAATAGACTTTAAGTCAAATAGAGTTGCAAGGGACAAAGATTATTATTATATACTGATAAACGGGACAATTCAACAGAAAGATGTAGCAATTATAAATAATTTTACACACATTAACAGCAGAGCACCAAAATATATGAAGCAAATACTGACAGATTTGAAAGGAGAAATTGAAAATTCTACGTTAATAGTAGGAGGCTTAATACACCACTTTCAATAATGGATAGAACATCTAATCAGAAGATCAATAAGTAAATACAAGACTTGAATGATACTCTAAACCAACTAGTCCTAACAAACATATTTGGAATATTGCACCCAAAAAAAGAGAATGCACATTCTTCTTGAGAATGCATGGATCATTCTCCAGGATAGGTCATACATTAGATCAAGAAACAAGTCTCAATAAATTAAAAATATTTTAAATCACATAATGCATACTCTTCAACCACAATGGAATGAAGCTAGAAGTCAACAACAGACAGAGAAATAGAAAACATACTCTTAAGCAATCAAAGGGTTAAAGAAGAAATTACAAGGGAAATAAGAAAATATCTTGAGATGAGAGAAAATGAAATTTCAACATACCAAAACTTATGGAATGGAGTGAAGGCAGAGCTAAGAGGGAAATTTACATTTCTAAATGTTTACCTTAAAAAAGAAGAAAGACGTTAAATCAACGACCTAAATTTAAAACTGGAAGAACTAAAAACAGAAGACCAAACTAAACCCAAAGGAACATAAGTAAGGCAACAACAAAGATTAGAGCAGAGATAAATGAAATAGGAAGAAAAAACCAATAGAGTCAACAAAACCAAAAGCTGTTTCTCTGAAAAGATTGGTAAAATTGACAAGCCTTTAGCTAGACTGCAAAGAAAAAAAAGAGAGGATACTAAACACAAAAATGAGAAATGAAAAGGGGGACATTACTACCAACCCTACTGAAATAAAAGGACTATAAGAGGATACTACAAATAACTATAAACCAATAAATTAGATAACCAAGATGAAATGGACAAATTCTTAGAAACACATAAAGATGCCTACACTGACTAAGGAAGAAACAGAAGAACTCAACAAACCAACTACTGGCAAAGAGATTGAATGAGTAATCAAAATACTTCCAACAAAGAAAACCCAGGACCAGATGCCCTCACGGTGGATTTCCACCAAATATTCCAAGAAGACTTAACTCCAATTCTGCTCAAACTCTGCAAAAAAACTGAAGAGGAGGAGTCACTCGCTAATTCATTCTACAATGCCATCACCCTCATACCAAAGCTAGATAAAGCTCCCCAAAGGAAAGTCAACCACAGACCAATATTACTTATGGATATAGATGCAAAAATCCTCAACAAAATACTAGCAAACTGAACTGAGCAGAATGTTTAAAGAATTATACACCATGATCAAGTGGGATTTATCCCTGGGGTACAAGGTTGGTTCAACAGAAGAAAATCAACTAATGTAATATAACACATTAACACAATTAAGGACAAAAACCACATGGTCACCTCAATTAATGCAGAAAAGGCATTTGACAAAACTGAGCAGCCCTTCCTGATAAAAACACTTAGGTTACTAGGAATGGAAAGACTCTTCCTCAACGTATAAGGGCACATATGAAAATCCCACAGCTAACATACTATTTAATCATGAAACACTGAAAACTTTCCCTCTAAAATCAAGATCAAGGATGCATGGGTGATTCAGTGGTAGAATGCTTGCCTTCCATGCCAGAGACCCGGGTTCAATTCCTGGACCATGCATCACCCCAACCCTCCACACAAAAAAAATCAAGATCAAGACAAAAAGTTGTAGCCATACCAGTTAGGCAAGAAAAAGAAATAAAAGGCAACTAAATTGGAAAGAAAGAAGAAAAATTTCACTATTTGCAGATGAGATGATCCTGCATATAGACAGTTCAGAAAAATTGACAGCAATGTTTTTAGAGCTAATAAATGAATTTTGCAAAGTAGTGGGGTATAAGACAAACATACAAAAATTGGTAGTGTTCGTATGCACTAGTAATGAGCAATGTGAGGTGGAAATCAAGGGGGAAAATTTCATTTACAATAGCAACTAAAATAATAAATTATCTAGAAATAAATTCAACCAAAGAAGTAAAGGACCTGTACACAGAAAACTATAAATCACTGCTAAAATTAATCAAAGAAGACCTAAATAAATGGAAGGACATTCCATGTTCATGGATGGCAAGACTAAATATCATTAAGATGTCAATTCTACCCCAAATTATTTACAACTTCAATACAATTCCAATCCAAATTTCAACAGCCTATTTTGCAGAAATGGAAAAGCTTATCAAATTTATTCGGAAAGGCAAGGGGCCTGGAAGAGCCAAAAACATCTTGAAAAAGAAAAACGAGTTTGGAGGACTCACATTTCCTGATATAAAGCATATTACAAGTCTTCATTGGTCAAACCAGCATGGTACTGGAACAAGGATAGATATATTGACCAAGGGAATTGAATAGAAATTTTATAAAAAGTAGACCCTTGCACCTAAGGCTAATTGAGTTTTGCCAATGCTGCCAAGTCCACTCAACTGGGAAAGAACAGGCTCTTTAACAAATGATGCTGTGAGAACTGGATATCCACATTGCAAAGAATGAAAGAGAACCTATATCTTAGATCATATAAAATATTAATGCAAAATGGATCAAAGACTTACATATAATAGTCAGGACTATAAAACTTCTAGAAGCAAACGTAGGAAAGCATTTTCAAGATCTTATTTTAGGCAATGGTTTCTTAAACTTTATACCCAAAGCACAAGCGATGAAAGAAAAATTAGATAAATAGGAATTCACCCAAGTTAAATACTTTTGTGCAAAAAAGGACTTTTATAAAAGTGAAAAGACAACCTGTTTTCTCTCAATGGGGGAAGATATTTGGAACCACATATGTTAAGGACTTAATATACGAAATATATAAAGAAAATCCTACAACTCAACAATAAAGAGACAACCCAATTTAAAAATGGGCAAAAGATTTGAATAGGCATCTCTCCAAAGAATAAGTACAAATGTTGAGAAAGCAAATGAAAAGATGCTCAACATCACTAGCTATTTGGGAAATGCAAATCAAAACCACAGTGAAATATCATTTAACACCCACTAGAATGTCTATTATTAAAAAAAAAATTCAAGTGTTGGAGAGGATGTGGAGAAATAGGAACATTCATTCATTGCTGGTAGGAATGTGAAATGGTGCAGCTCCTGTGGAAAACGGTTCAGTGGTTCCTCAGGAAGCTAAGTATAGAATTCAGTGTGACCTGGCAATCTTTCTAGTAGATATATACTCAGGAGAATTGAAAGCAGGGGCTCAAACAGATATTTGTACACCAATGTTCATAAAAGCATTATTCACAATTGCCACAAGATGGAAGCAATCCAAGTGTCCATCAATAGATGAATGGATAAAACAAAATGTGGTATATACATATGATGGAATATTATTCAGCTGTAAAAAGTTATGAAGTCCTGATGCATGCAACAACATGGATGAACCTTGAGGACATTATGCTGAGTAAAGTAAACCCAGCAAAAAAGGACAAATATTGTATAATCTGACTGATATGTACTAATTACAATAAACAAATTCATAGAGTTAGAATATAGAATATATGTTATCAGGGAATAGACTAGGGTAGAGAATGTGGAGCTGATGATTAGTTTGTACATGGATAATGGTGATGGTATCACATTACTATGAATGTAATTAACAGAGCTGAATTAGGTATGTGAATGTGGTTGAAAGGGGAAGTTTTGGATCGTGTATGTTACCAGAATGAAAGTTAGAAGATAACACAGTGACCCTGTTGTGGACAATGAACTGGGGTTAATAGTACAAGCATAGGAATGTCCTTTCAGGAACTATAACAAATGTACAACAATAATATAAAGTGTTAATAATTGGGTGCTATATGGGAAAAATCTACCTAATGCAAACTTGGACTATAGTTAACAGTACTATTTTAATGTTTTTTTATCAGTTGCAATGAAAGAACCACACTAACGCAAAGTGTGAACGATAAGAGGGCATACAGTTACAGTGTATTTTTTACATGACTTTTATAGAAACCTACTACTTCTCTAATTTAAAAAAGTAATAATTAAAAAAACATTATGCTAAGTGAAAGAACCAGACACAAAGTACTATATATTCTATAATTTCATTTATATAAAATATAAATATAAATAAATCTATAGAGACAGAGTAATGAAAATGATCCAAAATTGATTGGGGTGACAAATGCACAACTCTAAATCCATCCCAAAAGGATTTTGCCTGGGTAGTGGGGAAAACTTATCCCTAGACTAAATCCATCTCTCAATCCACCTAATATCACTTCAACATAAACACACACATTTATTGTACACTTTGGATGGATTGTACATATATGAATATATCTCAATAACACTGCTTAAAAGAAGGGGTTATGTTACAAAGATCAGTTTCCAGAAAAGTATGATGAGGTCAAAACTGCTGGTTGGATGAGCCAACCACATTTCTACACTCCTTTCTTCAGACCGCTCCAGCATGGCATGTCCCATATGATACAGCTCCACAGGAAAAGACTTCCTCCTACTTTCTACTAAAAGCATGGCAAGGACTGCAGGAGCCATCCTGAGGCCATGATAGTAATCTCCCAAACTCCTAGACTTCAGTGCCTCTGCACCAGTGCCAGAAGCAACCTACCTACAGACTTTTCATTATGTATGAAAAATAAACCCCCTTATAATTAAGATGTTTTATTCAGGTTTTCTAATACATGCTGCGAAAAGTATTTCTGATGGTTTTTGGTAATGGATGGTGATGAGGGTAGTACAACATTTCGAATGTAATAAATACTACTGAATTATAAACTTAAAAAAACATGAGATAACATTTCACACCTATTGGAATAGCTGCTATTACAAAAATGGTAAATAACTAGTGTTGGAGAGGATGTGGAGAAATAGGAACACTCATTTATTAGTAATCTTTGTTCCATAGCCACTATGGAAGACAGTTTGGGAGTTCCTCAGAAAGCTAAGTATAGAACTACCATATGACCTGGCAATCCCACCATACAATACATACCCAAAAGAACAGAAAGCAGGGACTAGAACTAAGATTTGCACATCAATGTTCACAACACCTTTATTCACAATTCCTCAAAGATGGAAGCAACCCAAATGTCCACCAACTGATGAATGGATAAATAAAATGTAGTATATACATACAATGGAATATTATTCAGATGCAAAAAAGAATGAAGTCCTGATACATGCAATAACATGGATAAACCTTGAGGACATCATGTTGAATGAAATAAGCCAGAACACAAAAGTACAAATATTGTACTATCTGGTTTGAGATCATTTAAATAAGCAAACTCATAGAGTCATAATCTAGAATATAAACTACTAGAGGATGGAGTAGGCATAAGGAATGGGAAGTTAAGGCCTAAAATGTACAGGTTTCTTATTCGGAGTGAGGGAAATGTTCTGGTAATGGATGATGGTGATGGTAGCACAACATTGTGAACATAACTAATGGAACTGAAATATATATCTGAATATGATTAGATGGGGAAATGTTATATTGTATATATAGTAACAGAACACAGAAGTTTAAAAATCCTTGAAAACTACACAAACAGTGAGCCCTAAGTTAAACCATGTACTACAGTTAATAATACAATTATAAAAATATGCTGCCATCAATTGTAACAAATGTTCCACATCAGTGCAAGGTGTTAATAATAGAGTGGTATATAGGAATCCTGTATTATACGCATGATTTCTCTATAAACCCACAACTACTCTAATAAAGAAAAAAAGACATATAGGTAGCACATAAAAATGTATATTAATATTAATTAAACTCTGCTTTTATCATATAATACTGTTTGGAGTTCTAGAAACTCCCAACGGCTCGCTATTACTGCATTTATCATAACTCCTGTTTTTCAAAGACTTCTCTAATCTAGCCCCATGCCAACTATCTATTCAACATTATTTTCCATTATTCCACTATGTACTCTGACCTGTTACATCAGGTCGTTCTCTTGACTGCCTCCTTTGTAAAGTTATCTCTAACCAAGTCTTCTCTAAAATAACTAGGCACCTTTACTTGAGCCTTACAATTTAGTATTTAATTATAAACTATTAGACTTGTTCTTCAGATAGATTGACAGGAACTGGATTTACCTTACCTCCTGAAACAATTTAATAACCTGTCGCAATGTAAGAAAAATATAGTTTAAGACCCTGAACATAGGAATGAAGGAGAGGGATCTGCGAAAAATGAGAAACAAATGAATTGCACCTTATAACACCGGCAAATTATTGCCTGGAGAGGGTTTCCATATGGAGGCACTGGGAGTGGGAACCCAAGCAAAGCCTAGGATTCTCCTAGAGTTGACAGGACAGGGAGGGGAATGGGGAGAATACAGACAAGAAAGGCATAAAGGGAAACCTCTGGAGATCTACAAATATTCCCCCTCAATTATTTAGGTGAATACTGATCAGAAAACTTTATATATAATTCAGGGGACTTGGGAAAGGACCCAAAAGGATTTTGCCTGGGTAGTGGGGAAAACTTATCCCTAGACTAAATCCATCTCTCAATCCACCTAATATCACTTCAACGTAAACACACACACACACACACACACACAAACTTGAAAAGAGAAGAACTGGGGAAGAACAGAATGTAAAGCACCACCAAACTGGAAGTGAATCCCCATTCCTTCTCTTCCAGTATAACCAGGTCTGTGCTTAAGGCATCATGAAACCTGTAAGCTCTCACGTGGGAGTGAACTGAAAGCTCCAAGAGAAGCCCTCTAGTTCTGGCTCAAAGAGCAGCAAGGGAGAGTTTTAAAGCTCTGAGAGACTGGAGAAGATCCTTCATTTTTTCTTTTTTTTTTCATTCCTTCCATTTGCTTGATCCCTACCCTCAGGAACCCAAGCGAGCAAGTGGTGGCAACAGTGACAGAAGCAGCAGCAGGGATGGCAGATGTCTAAAACCTTCCCCTTTGAGCAAAGGAGATGTGGTATCCCTCTGCAGTGACTCCCCATTGTTTTGTTTTCTCTCTCTGTCCTCCTCTCGCTTGGACCAGGACATGGGCACAGTTGTCACAAATGTGTGGCAGAGAATGATAAAAAAAGCCCCAGCTTTCAGGACAGAGGACCAAAGAGAGAGCCTCAGAGAACTGGAAGGTACCAGGGAGATTATGGAGAATAAGGAGTTTAGAAACACAACTATATAAAATTCCATATGATGCAATACAATTTAGAAATAAAAAATAACAAACTATTGATGCACATAAGAATGTGGACAGATCTCAGACACATTAAATCATGTGAAAGAAGCCAGTCTCAAAAGGTTACAAAATGTATGATGCCATTTATACAACATTCATGAAAATATGAAAATACTGTGATGTAGAACAGATCAGGATTTACCAGGGTTTAGGAGTGGGGTGGGAAGTGTGATACTATCAAGGGGTAACAAAAGGGAATATACTGGGGACATGGAAGAGTTCTGTATCATAATTGTGGTTTTGATTACATGAATCTATATATTTGCTAAAACACATAAAAGTACAACTAAGAAAAAAGCCAATTTTCATGTATATAAATTTAAAAAACGCAAAGGATGGTAGAAATAACCCAAATTAACACTAACTAAAAGAAAACTGGTATAAGTATACATCAGAAAAAATAGATTTCAGAGCAAAGAATATTCCCAGAAATAAAGACATTCATTTCATAATGTAAAGCAGTCAATTTACCTAGAAGACATAAAATTTTAAATGTATATGTGCCTAATAGCAGAGTTTCAAAACACATGAAACAAAAACAAAGAGATCTACAAAGATAAACAGACAAATTCACATTAGAGTAGGATATTTCAACACCTTTCCCTCAATAATTGTTTTTAAAAATATTCAGAAATCAGTATTATTCAAGCGTTCTATATCCTTACCATCAACTAATTTGACCAGATTGACCTTTATGGAATAGTTCACCTAACAATAGAATGCAAACTATTTTCAAGTGTACATGGAACATTTATCAAGATAGACTATATTCTAGATCATAAAACTAGTCTTAGTAAATTTAAAAGGATTCATGTCATACTAAGTATGTTCTCTGACAATAGCAGAATTAAATTTGAAATGAAAAACATAGGTCTCTGGAAAATCCCCAAATACATGGCAACTAAGTAACATATTTATAAGTAACCATGGGTCAAAAAAGAAATCAAAAGTAAAAATAAAAAGAATTTTGAGCTGAATGAAAATGAATATACAGCCTGCCAAAAATTGTGGGATTCAACTAAAGCTGCACTTAGGGGTAATTTTATAACACTAAATGACTTTTTTAGAAAGAACAGTCTCATATGAATGACCTCAGATTCCACCTTAAGAAAACAGAGAAAGAAGAGCAAATTAATCCCAAATTAAACAGAAAAAGGAAATAATAAAGATCAGAATGTAACTCAAAGGAATAGAAAACAGAAAAACAATAAAGAGCAATAAAACCAAAGGCTGGTTCTTTGAGAAAATCAATAAATTTGCTAAAATTATGGCCAGCTTGACTGGGAAAAAGATAAGACAGAAAACACAAGTTGTCAGTATCCATACTGAGAGAGGTGACACCAACTAGATATTCTAAAGATATTAAAAAGATAATAAGGAATTATTATGACTAATGCTATTATCAATAAATTTGACAACTTACATGAAATAGACAATTTACTTAAAACACACAAGCTACCAAAGTTTATTCTAAAAGAAATCAATACCCTGAATAGTGTTATAGCTACTAAAAATTGAATTTGAATTTAAAAACCTTCCCTAAAAGAAAATTCCAAGTCCAGATGGTTTCACTAGTGAATTCTATTAATCATGATAATACCAATTCTACATAAACACATCCAGAAAGCAGAAGAGAAGGAAAAATTTTCCAACTCATTCTATGTGACCAGCACCACCTTGATAATAAAACCAGATAAAGACAAAGAAAATTAATACCAAAATCCCTCATGAACATAGATGCAAAAATTCTTAGCAAAATTTTAGCAAATCAAATACAACAATATATATAAAGAGTAATATACCATGAACAAGTGGGGATTATCTCTGTGATGGAAGTTGGTCAAGCTTTCAAAAATCAATTACTAAACTTAATATAATATAATCATATTTACTGATTAATAAAGAAAAATCATGGTATCATCTCAATAGGTACCAAAAAAGAAAAAAAAAAAAGCATTTGTCAAAGCCCAACGTCTATTCCTGATTAAAAACAAAGACAAACAAACAGAAAACCTCTTAGCAAACAGGAATAGAAGGGAACTTCCTCAAACCTTATAGCTAACATCATACTTAAAGGTGAAAGATTCAAAGCGTTCCCCCAAAGATCACGAAAAAGCAAGAAAACCCACTCTCACCACTTCTATTCAACGGTTTTTGGCAGGATGTGTAGCCAGCATGTTAAAGAGAGAAAAAATATGCATAATTGAAAGGAAGAAATAAAACTTTATTTCTAGGTAACATGATTGTCTATGCATGAAAACCTATGGAGGGGGTGCAAGGGTAGTTCAGTGGTAGAATTCTCGCCTGCCATGCGGGAGACCCAGGTTTGATTCCCAGCACTTCCCAAAAAACTAACTAGCAAAACACACACAAAAAATTCAACAAATGGTGCTGCAATAGA
>PVIY010051109.1:0-15843 GCA_004026745.1 Myrmecophaga tridactyla
CCCCAGGGGAGAGCAGACTGAGGCGGTGGCTCAAGGCCAAGGCTGCGCCCTGGGTCTGGCAGGAGCAAGGACACTGCTGTTTAGTGTAAAAAACCTGCTGTGCACATAATGTCATCAAGACGCTGGGCTGCCCTCTGGTGACTTCTTTTCCCCTTCAAGGCTGCCCTGAACATTCACTTGAACCTTTTAATTTGTTTGAAAACGTTCAGGGTAGGGGTCTCCACACGTATTTTGCCAGGGGACAGCCTTGCTGGGGGCCAGAGGCTGCATATTCACAGGTCCCGGCCCTCCCGCCAGCACAGTTCGCAGGCCCTCCCCCGAGCCGCTTGGACCGTCCTGTCCCTCCCTCCATGTCTGTGTGTCTGTACCTCTTCAGTATGCAGAACGTGGTGCCCATCGGCGAGGGGGACTCTGTGGATGTGCCCCAGGACTCAGAGAGCCAGCTGCAGGAGCAGGAGAAGCGGATTGAAATCTCCTGCGCCCTGGCGACCGAGGCCTCCCGCAGGGGCCGCATGCTGTCTGGTGAGAGGGGCTGGGCCTTGCTCTGCCAGGGAGACCCCAGGGAGACCGGCTGGCCAGGTGTAGGGAGAAGCTCAGCGCTGCGTGGGGCCAGGGGCAGGCTGAGCATTTATTGAGCACCAGGTCCTGTGCCAGGCTCAGGGCTGTGAAAGGGCCAGAGTTGCCGACCTGCAGGAGCCCCCGAGCTACAGATGGTTCAGGGAGGAAGGGGTGGAGGCCTCCCCAGGAGCACGGGAAGCCATTCTACCTGTGCAAGTCAGGGGAAGGCACAGAGAGAAGAGCTTCGCTGGGAAAGATAAGTGAAAGGATTTACCGGGTCTAGAGAAAGGCCCAGATTTTCCACAGTCTCCTTTCACTTTCCACGCTTGCCACACACAAAGAGGAAGAAGGAAGAGAAAAGGTGGTTCAGGCCACTTAAGAGTTAAGTGCAATACAGTGTCAACTTTCCAATGATCCCAATCCATTTTTTGGCTGAGAAAATGTGAGTATGAGGAACTGACTTCCCACTAATACAAGTGGTAGTGGGTCCCAGGTAGACCTTGATGGGATGGGGTTGACGTCAACAGAATAAACCTCCACTCAGCTTGAGACATCATTCTGAATAGAAGAGAATATAACTGGCTTAAAACAAAAATTATGGTAGCATATGTATAATATCAAAATCTCCCATCTTAACTGCCTTCCTGAATACAATCCAATGGTGTTAATTACACTCCGATTGTTTAGCTGCCATCGCCACCAACCATTACTAAAATTTTTCCATCACCCCAAAGAGAAACTCTGTACCTATGAAGCAATAACTCCCTGTTCCCCACCCCAACCCATAATTGGTCTTTGAAGAATGAAGGATATTCTGTACAAATAGGAAAGTTAAAGGTGGAGGAGAGACAGTGATTAATTCTTAGAGGCCAGGAACCTGAGTATTTTCTTATCAGCAAGACAAAAGATGATTAGGATAGCAAGGTCAAGTGGGATGGAGAGCTTTGAAGTCAAGAGGAATGAGCCCAAAGGGAGCTGCGATTTGGGATGACTTTGGTGAAGGAGAGAGAGAGACACAGGTGTGTGGGGCCAGAGTCAGGCAGTAGGCAGGTGAACGAGGCCGGATGCGCAGTGGAAGGGATGGCATTTCATGTTGCGACCAAGGAAGTAGGTCGATGAGGGTTCAGAACCTGGCTCTCTGAGGCTCCATGGCCTCATGTGTAAAAGTTCAAAGGAAAATACCTGCCTCCAGTTCTGGTGGTGAGAGGGTTGGAAACCAGCTTGTCAAGCACCTAGCACAGTGCCTGGTGCTTAGTAAGTGCTCAATAAATGCCAGCCAGCTGTAGGAGCAATGAATGAGAGGTGGAAAGGTGTTGCCGTCGGGCGTGCAGGTAGTTGGAAGAGCAAAAGCTGAAGTAGAAATAGAAACCAGTTGTTATTTTTTGATTATCGTAACACAGGTATTTTTAAAAATCACAGGGCTTTAGGCAACAACCAAGGGGATTTGAGCCTTAGTGAAAAACCAACTAGCAGTTAGGGTATAATGGGCAGTAGAAAGGGGGGGCCCAGGAAAGGCCCTAGAGGTATTTCAGAGCGAGGCTGGCAGAAGGACTGGGGTTGAGGGGAAGCAAAGGCTTCAGAGAGCCCATCCTGCGTAGAAGCAGTTTGGCGGCAAGGTGGCCGCTGCTGAGCCTTCTGGGAGTTGAGCTGCAAAATGAGGTTGAACCTTCCAAAGATCAAATTCCACATGCTCTGGGCAAAGGCAACTTCCTCTTTCAAGGAGGTAAAGCATACAGCCCTGTGTTAGAAACTTTGCTCTGTCCCAGCCCCAGCCCCTGGCTCTCTCTTCTCCAGCTCCCCAGGCAGTTTCCCTGAAAACAAAACCTACCCCGGCCTATCAGATTCTGCCCCCCATACCCACAGGCGTGCTTTTCAGGGCGTGTGTGCTGAAAGCAAAAGGCTGCCTGGCTTTTGCCAAAACCCCAACTATTTGAAAAATGGCTGTGACAGGGCCAGACCTCAGCCTTAGCCCACTGTCCCCGCCTTCCCAGGCCCTCGGCCCCCGTTCCCCAGAGCTTCGGCTCCTCCGGGCAGCATGGGTGGGTTCTTACCTGAAACACAGGAGGAGGTACGAGGGGGCGCTGAGTGCTACTCGGCCGGGCTCGGGGGCACAGGTCCTGCACCTGAGTGTGGGTGAGTGGCACGGATGCCTTGGTTGGTGCACTATGGTGTGATGTTTGTAAATACGCCCAGTACGTGTGCCCTCATGTATGCAATATATGGGAGGATGTGGCGTGTTTTAGTTTGTATATGTGGCAAGAATGTCATGTGCAGGCTCTATACAGGGTAATGTTTATAAAGATACACATATTTGTGTGTATCCAGGTCTGTGGCGTGTGGGTGGAGGAAATGTTTAAGTACACATTAGTAGTGTGTATGCATGTGTGTATATGTGTGCAGGATCTGGGTGTGGCGTGGAGAGCATTACTTAGGAGTGCAAGGGATGTTAGGTAAGGTGTTGGCACGTAGGCGTCTATGTGTGTGAGTGCATGGTGTATGGCTGGAGGTTAAATCCATGCATGCAAACGTGCTTGGCTTTTTATGTAGTATGGAAATTGATAATACATCTGTGCATACGAGTGTGTGTATATATATTGCTGTACTTGTAAACATATATCTGCGTGTGAACACATGCAGGATGGGAAGAGCAGTCTCATGCACGAGTGTGTAACTAGTTATTTGTGCATGTAGGTGTGGTAGTGCTTGGAACCACACACATTATAATATAATATCCCATCTGTCCAATACACATCAGCTGCCTAAGTGAATTGTAACTATTATGATGGGTGTATTCCTCATACATACTTAATATTTCTCTACCTACTTAGGGAAATTATACTTCACATAATTTAGCCGTTTTCTCCTCATTTGCTATCATTATCAGTATCCTTATTTTGCTGATCTCTGTTATGGGGATACCATTGTGGCCTATAAAGGGTATAGGTCTGTTTTTAGCTTCCCTAAATGCTTCTAAACTGTTACACTTTAAAGTTATTATGATTCCTTTTTTACAAAATTTTTTTTTTCTTCAGCTGTGCCTTCTCATCGATACCAGTGAACCTCTCAATTCCTTTCCCTCTTCTGATTTGTCTGTTTCCAATTTCCTATGGGCTAGAAACCCAGCACACCAACACCTATTAGAGTTTTGTATAAATAAGAGTCATCAAATTCCAGGGGGCTCTCCCATGAGGAAATCATAAGAGCTTCATTGCGTGTATGTGGGTGACATGGTGTTCTAGTTTGCTAGCTGCTGGAATGTGATATACAGAAACGGAATGGCTTTTAGAAAGGGGAATTCAGTAATTGCTAGTTTACAGTTCTGAGGTCGAGAAAATGTCCCAATTAAAACAAGTCTATAGAAATGTCCAATCTAAGGTATCCAGGGAAAGATACCTTGGTTCAAGAAGGCCGATGAAGTTCAGGGTTTCTCTCTTAAGTGAGAAGGCACACGGCGAACACATGTCAGGGCGTCTCTCTCAGCTGGAAGGGCACATGGCAAACATGGCGTCATCTGCCAGCTTTCTCTCCTGGCTTCTGGTTTCACAAAGCTCCCTGGGAGGCGTTTTCCTTCTTCATCTCCAAAGGTCGCTGGCTGGTGGACTCTGCTTCTCGTGACTATGTCATTCTCTGCTCCCTCAGAATCTCTCCTTTTCTCCAAAATGTTTCCTCTTTTATAGGATTCCAGTATACTAATCAAGACCCACCTGGAATGGGTGGAGACACATCTCTACCTAATCCAGTTTAGCAGGTATTCTTGATTGAGTCACATCTCCAGGGAGATGATCTAATTATAGTTTCAAACATACTGTACTGAATAGGAATTAGAAGAAACGGCTGCCTTTACAAAATGGGATTAGGATTAAAACACGGCTTTTTTCTAGAGTACATACATCCTTTCAAACCAGCACACATGGCTTCTGTGAGAGATTCCTTGTTTAGTTTTTGGTTTCATGACTGTTTTAGAAGTTGGTGTTGCCACATAACTAACTGCTGGGTCGGTGACACGGATATGCACATGGATGTGGGTTTTGAACGCGCTTGTGAATCTATTTGTATGTGAAGTTGCAAGTGTGTTGAGTCATGTGAAAGAGCACAGGTTTGGAACTGCACACACACACACACACACATATCTGAGTTGTGTGCAATAAGTGTAAAGGTGCTGAGTTGCCGGATCCCACACACAAACTATATATCGTGTGCGGGCAGACACTGCCACATGTTCACACAGGAGCCTCGTGCATTACCTTCCTTTGTGGGTGCATGTGCCCACGCGATGACAAAAACTGCATTGCCCTTTCTCTTGCACAGAAGGTGGGGGCAGGGGGGTGATGAGGCCCAGGATGGGGCTGGGGGCCAGGGACTGGGAAGTGTAACATCAAGACCCTCCCTTGGAGGAAATGCAGAGTGACCCTGGCTGAGGTTTGGTTCTTCTCTGAATCCTAGTGAGGAGATTCTCTCTGCCATTCTCCTGCCTCATTGCTACCCTGAGGGTCTGGAGAATGCCTAAAGCTTGTTTCCAATAATGCGATTCTCCATCTCATTGTCCTTCCACTTTGCTGCTCTCAACATTAAATAATAATGATTATCGAGTAAAATCTCATTGATTCAAATGTCCCTGCGTTAAAGGCTTGAAATGATATGTTCGGGGGTTGATTGAAGTTTACCTTTACTGATTGATAGTGGAGAATTTGTTTCTGAGCCCTCGACTATATCTACATGAATAGAACTTTCTTTAAGCCCATCAGAAGCCACTTTCATGGAATTGATTAACGTGGTGTTGCTTCACTTCTTTCTGTTCATTAAATGGGGACCTAATGATTTGGATGAGTGTGATTTTACTGCACCATTAATCATTATCGTTAGCAATATTGCCACATAAAAAGTGCTCCTCTCTCATTCTATCTTCCACTTGATAGATGGGAGGAGAAGCTTTGGTCCAGAAAAAGCCAGGCCTTGCCCACAGTCACACTGGTTCTTAGTGGAGCCTGGATTCAGCAGGTCTCTTCTGGGACCGCATGCTCTTTTCCTTGGCACCCCAGGATTGAGGATAGCTTTGCATCAGCTTGAACAAGTTCCCAAGCTCAGCTCTGCTCTTTCTGCGTGCCTTCCTGCCTGGCTCCCTGCCCCTGAAGAGGGCCCTTGCTCGCTCTGGGTGCCCAGCCTCCTTCCTCCCTCCCCCCCACTCCTATTCACTTCCCTGTTCATTTCTGTTTCCAGTGCAATGTGCCACCCCAAGCCCTCCCACCTCCCCTGCTTCCCCGACTCCACCAGCCAACCCCCTCTCGTCTGAATCCCCACGGGGCGCCGACAGCAGCCATACCATGCGCGTCTGAGCTCGGACGTAAGCACTTTTCTACTGTATTTCATCCACCCCAGGGAACAGGACCCCTTCCCTTGCCCCCATTGAGCCATCTCTGCCCTCTCATCCTGGCATTGCTTCTCCCCGCTCCCCACATGTCCCTGTGCTGCTCTTTCCCCATCCATCCATCTGCTTGAGCCCGCCAGCATCCCACTGCAGTGCCAGGCGGGGCAGCTTCTTAGAAATTGCAATGCCAGGGGGCTTTGCTTCTCCAGAAGCAGACAGGGAACAAAGTGAAGCTGAGACCTCTCCTGTCCACTGTCAGAGAAGGAACTGCCTCCTGTTGAGATACATGGCAATCCTGTCCCAGAAACTCTCAGGATGCCCCAGAAGCTGTTTCTCCATGGCCAGATTTTACTGTAAATGAAAAAAACAGTGGGCAACTATAGCCAAAGGCTGTGTAGGCTTCCCTTAATCCTAGCACACAGCCACTCAATATCAGGCAAGTAGTAAAGAACATTGACTTCTATTCATCAGTTCCCCTCTTTCAGGGCAGAGGGAGTGGGGCGGGTGTCTGCCAGGTATTTATAAGACTAGATGTTCTCTCTCCTGGGAAGGTTGGCTGGCATCACCACTCCTCTGTGCAGCACCTTCTCACCCTCATTTCTCTCCTCTTTAGTGCAAGCCATGGCTGAAGCCAATGCTGTGAAGCTCCACAGAGCCACCTTCTGAAGTCCTCCTCTGCCACCTGAGGTCCTGGCTCCCCACCTGGCCCCCTGCCTCTGTCCTCCTGTGGGAATGCTGCAGGGAGCCGAGCTGGGTGTCAGGGGTTGCTACTAAGAAGGGTCTGGGTACCTCGGTGCCCACACACCTGCCCGCGCCCAGTCCTGAAGCCCTCACTACTCACGCCGTGGTCCTGGACCAGGGCCTGAGATGGTGGGTGGCCCACCACAGACAGGGAGCCCAGGCCTGCCTCTGACTGGGGCTGCGATGGTCCTACTGGAACATGCCCTGCTGGGGAACGTGTCCTGGGCCATCTGAAGTTAGGGTTAAAGGTGAAGAGGAGATGGACCCTCTGCCTCCTTTAGCCCCGTTGACACGGAGGATAGCACGTGCCATCTGCCCCTTCCCCCACCAGCCCCACTCTGCTGCCCCACATGTATGTAGCAGGGTTGGGACACAACTGTGCTTGCGGGTGCTCCTTTGGGGTTCAGTGGAGACTGACCAAAGACAAGATGATGAGAACTGCAGAGAGGTTCCTTGGCTCCCAGGGGGAACAGTGCTGGCTGTAGGTAGAGAACAGCAGGTCTGTGCAGTGTGTGAGGACAGGTCGAGGAAGGACAGCAGAGGGAGAGAGCCTCCTAAAAGTGGGAGGAATGGAGGAAGCAGCAGGGACACATTTGCAAGTATAAAGGAGGAAGAAAATGGAAAGGGGGTGGGACTGGTTTCCCCAGGGTGGAGCCTTGGGTCAGTGCCAAGTACAGTGCCAGACTGTTGCCTCTGTTGCCCTCCCACCATCCTCCCAGGGTCAGTAAGTCTGGGGCTGGAGCTGGGAAGACCTGTCAGGGGAGAACATGGTGTCCTTCTGCTGGGGTGCTTGGTGTGGGGTGAAGGGGGGTTGGATAGCAACAGCCTGGGCATTGGGTAGAGATCACCTGGGAGTTAGTGCTTTCTAGTTCTGGGTGCGGTGTCTGCCTCCCCCTGCTGGGGTCAGGGGCAGAGATGGCCCTGTCTTATGTGGGGTGGGTCAGCTTTGGGGCCTTCCCTAACCAGTTTCCTAACATTTCTTGCTCCCTCTCTTCCCTGGAATATGCTTTGGGCCAGCTGAGTGTTTTTCCTGGGGACAGGGGATGAGGGCTTCCTGGGAGGCCAGGTTCCAGGACCCTAACCCTCAGCCCAGGCTTTTCAGATGAGAAGCAGTGGAGGCTCCACGGAGGGACTCCCTTCCAGCTTGGCTCCCTCATGAGCAGCCTACTCAGAGAGGCCAAAGAGACAGACAGAAGCCAAGTCCATTCTTCCTCGGCTCCACCCCCACCCCCTGAGATGAATGTAGCCTGAAAGGAGGGCAGAGAGCAAAGCTGAAGACACCTAGACCTTCTGTTTGGCAGAGTTGCTGCCCAGACACTTCAGCTGACCTCCAGAGGCCCCAAGGACAACAATTGATCTTCCACCAATTCCTCTCCACTTCATGGCTGGGACAGTTACTGGTTCATATGCAAGTAAAGACAGCAGTGCATTCAACAAATATTTATTGAGCACCTTCTATGTGCCAGGCACTGTTCTAGGTGCTTATGGTATTCTCATGCTTCTGAGGGATTACAGACTGGGAGATTCCACCGGTCTCCACTTCTAGCAGGATTTTGAACATGGCTTGATATACATTTAGATGGCCATGTTTCCCATCTTTGGCACAGCTTAAGTAACCCAAATCCATCCTTTCTCCCTTATAGACTGGCAGGTGGGATGGGCTCCCAGGGAACCACTCCCCCTCCTTCCCTAATCTGTCTCCATCCACAAGAAACAGATTTGCAGGGCCTGCCATGGCTTCCCTTTCTTTGTCTCATTTTTTTTTAAGTGATATTTTTAGAATTACAAGTAAAATGCCAAGAAATAATGTCGGCACCTCTGCCACCTCTCACCTGTTATTCCATAAAGCTGGATCTTTATGTTGCTTTACATGCCTTAATATATGTTTTATGGAGAGTATACATGTTATATATATATGTAATATATATATATATATATATATTTGTTTGGATGCCTGATCTTTTCCTAGAACTCCTGCCCAGGTCCATTTTCTCTCCCTTTTTTTCACACCATTGCTAGCATGTCAAGGCCATACCCCTTTGCCTTTTGATCCAAAGAGGGGGAAGAGGAAAGACTTATTTTATGACAGATCTATTTTACGCTTTCGTTCAAAGCAAATCTATTTTCAAAATGTGCAATGTCTGAATGGAATTGGCAAGTGAAGCAAGGAGATTCGGGTAGCTGCCTCCAGGTCCCAACCCTCTCCCCCAACAGCTCCCTTCATGTTCCCCAGGGCTGACCCCCAGAGCTCATGTGGAGAGAACCTTGGACAGGGCAGGACGTTCTCTGGGTAGTCCTGGTCTAAGGATTTGTCTATGTGTCAACTCTTGGTGACCTTCTGAGGGTTATCTGATGCAAAACCCCTTGAAGGAACTATTGACCACTGGGCCGGCTGTGTGCACGCAGTTCCCCCATGCAGGCACCCCGCCCGCAGGTGTGCTCCCAGACCACCTCCTTTCATCACCCTGCTGGAAGGGGCCAACAGTTGAACAGCAGCCTATACTGAACAGCACCAAGAACACCAGGCTACTCCTCGATGGCCTCAAAGCCAGAGGAAGTGGTTTGGGATCGCCCATGCCATCCCTCTTCCTTCAGTGCAGACACTTATGACTTCCTTGGACAGCTCACATTCCTTTTCCTTTGGTCCATCTCTGGTCGGGTTCACATCCATGGCATCCGTCTCCTTCTGACCTTTCTCCCTTGGGGCTATTCTCAAGAAGATGGTACCTCAGTCTGGCATCCAGATTGCAAAATCAGCCTCTGGGCTGAGGAGGGTCCCACAGACAATGTAATATCTCAACCTCGTCCAGGAAATCCCCAGGACTTCTCCGGCAAGTTGCCACCAGGGCATTGAAGTAAACGAAACGAGCTCAGCTTTCCAGACTGCTTATCGACTGCTAAATATGGGCAAGGGGCTCTTGCCTTGCAGGGATTTGGGCAGAATGGAAGACTTTGCCCAGATCTGGAATCAGGGGTTTGGGCTGGGTGGCCTAGCGCGGAGCTCCTGGCCAGCATTTGAAGTCTGAAGTTTACGGGCCCCTGTTTCTAGCCTAGAGTACCTTAGTATGAGTGAATGGGGCCAGAGGGAGACCCAGGGCTAAGTAACCCACCTGGGGAAAGCCCTCGCTACTAATCTAGGGTCTTCTCAATTAGCACATTACCTCCCTGATCAATAACCAAGAGGCTGCAATCAAATACTGCTAATGTCACTTTAAAGATTTTCTGAGGTCGCAAGCTGTGCGCACTTGCTCCCCTGCCTTTGGAAGAGGCGAGCTCTTGGGGCGAGCTGCCTGTACCAAGATGGGATTGATTCCTCTCCCCTTCAGGCACCCTTCTGGCAGCTCTTAAAACTAAGGGAAAATATTAAGTATATATACATATATCTATTTATGCACATATTGGGGCCAATTTGATTTGCTAGTATTAGACAATAAACCATATAAGGAAATCTATGATCTTAGTGTCTTTATTTAGTAATAAAGTGACCTTAGAAGAAGAGTTAAGGTTAGAGAAACAGCATCTGTGTCAGGGAACCAAAAGCTGTAGCGTCCCCTTAGCCTCTTTCTGGCCCACGTTATCCCTCAGGAGGGGAGAGCATCCTGAGTGAAATAGGTGAGAGTTTGCATCCTCCTTTCAGCAGCATTCTTTTTAGATCTAGGTGCCGGAGAATCCCAGTGAGCTCTGCATTTGTATCTTGCAAGTTTGTATAAACCCAATACAGGAAATAAAATTGGTTTGTACAAGTGTTGTGTCTCTCCCCGCGTCCGTGTCTGCCTTGTGGATGGTCTCGGGGTCCATAGTAATTTACAAGCTTGTCAGAAAAAGGGAGAGAGGGGCCTGAAGGGCTGGGCCCTCCTTGTCTAAGAGACTATTCTAGTTTACTGGCTGTCATAATAAAATATACCAGAAACTCAATGGCTCTTATAAACGGGAATTTAATAAGTTGCAAGTTAACAGTTTTTAGGCTGTGGAAATGTCCCAATTAAAGCAAGTCTATAGAAATGTCCAATCTAAGGCATCCAGGGAAAGATACCTTGATTCAAGAGGGCTCATGACATTCAGGGTTTCTCAAGTGGAAAGGCACATGGCGAACACGGCGTCATCTGCTAGCTTCCTCTCCAGCTCCCAGGGAGGCGTTTTCCTTCTTCATCTCCAGAAGTCGCTGGCTGATGGACTCTCTGTGGTGCTGCAGCATTCTCTGCTCTCTCAGATTCACGTGGCTTTCTCTCTCATTGCTCTCCTCTGCTCTATCTGAATCTCCCACTCTCCAAAATTTCCTCTTTTATAGGATCACAGTAAAGTTGTCATGACCCTCCTAGAATGGGTGGAGACACATCTCCACCTAATCCTATTTAACAACCACTCTTGATTGAGTCACATCTCCAGGAAGATGATCTAATTAACGTTTCAAACATGCAGGACTGAATAGGGATTAGAAAGAGCGGCTGCCTTTAAAAAATGGGATTAGGATTAAAACATGACTTTTCTAGGGGACATACATCCTTTCAAACAGACATAGAGACCAAAGCTGGGTGCAAAGCACCTTTTACCTCCACCACGACCGCCGCGCCTCAGGCAGCCCGTCTCAGCCTCCCTCCCAGGCGGGTGTTGGGGCTGGAAGAGCACTGCCTTCCCCTCGGTGGTAGGGGGTGACAACGCCTAGGCCGTCTTTTCAGGCCAGATTCCGACATAGTCAGCCTTAGGTGACTCCAGTCAGGGCTTCAACCCAAGGTCCTGAATAAAGCAAGTGTCAGATGCTTCCCTTTAGTTTGTCTGTGAGACTGAGGGTAAAATTGCAGGAGGAGGAAATTAATTCCCGGCCTTTTCTAGACCCCATAATGCCTGGATTTCTGTATTAGGGAACAAAGAAGATGTATGATTTGGGTGGTACCAGAAAGGTTCCCGAAATTCTCCTCATCCAACTTAATCCTATTGGTTTATTTCTCTTGGCAGGTGTTCGCTTAACAGTGGATATTAATTTCTGACGCTCAATGTGAAGGACTTTACCAGAGCTGCTCAATTTGAGATCTTTCTGTGAGGAATAAGCATTAAGAAGCCCTGTAATTTCTATGGGGTGGGGAATAAGGAGACAAAATGGATCTAGAATAGTGTCAGGCCTCAACTGGGCTTTTTGTTTTTTGCATGGGCGGGCACTGGGAATCGAACCCAGGTCCCGGGTATAGCCGGCGAGAACTCTGCCACCGAGCCGCCATTGCCTGCCCTGCAAAATTAACTGGGCTTTTGTAGGCTGGGAGGGGTGGAGGCTTTGGGGTTTGAGGAAGAGAAGAAAGTTGAGAAATGGGAAGGTGGGTGTCCTCTAATTCCTCGTTTTGTCTTGACTATATAAACTTATTTTGGATTCTGTAATATCCTAGGAGAACTATAAAGCCTAATGAGTCAAGGAAGGTTGGGACCAGACATAGGCGCTGGTCAAGGCTCAAGACAGAGACTTTTGCAGCTGGAGGCAGCATATTGGAGAACTTATTCACTTTCGGGGACCTGAGTCATTATCTGCAGTCCCCTTCTGGGCTGGAACCAGCAATGGGACTTGGAAGAGAAGTGGCCTGTGAGACTGCAGAGCACCGCTGGGTGTCACTGTTTCCACGAAAAAGGTCAAGGCCGATGGGGCCCTGCATGTCCACCTCTCTCCCTCTGCTCCAGCCAGGCTGGGTTTACAGAAGGTGGCGATAATCAGGAGACATGAATGCCCTTTGTGTAGTGGTGCTGCATAACTGTTCAATTATTACTCTTAAGGAGAGGCGTGACGGCATCAGCGCCAGCCAGGCTTCAGACCTGCTGGGCCACGCCATGTCCTTCTCTGCATCCTGGTGCCTCCAGGGCAGGGCTCACCATACTGTGAGGGTGAAGCAGGAGAAGGCTGTGGGCCGTGCACAACTCCCTGGCCTGCTCCTTGATGGCTGCATGAAGTCACTGAAATTCCTCAGGCTCAGTATCCTCATCTGTAAAATGGGCATATCAACCACCATCTCCCTCTCCCTCTCTCAAGAAAGTCAAATGAGAAAAATGGATGAAAAACACTTTGAAAGCTCCAAGTCATCTTATAGTTGACGAGGAGGTTATGGACCCCCTTGGCTTACATCTGGGGCGTAATGAGGGAAGAAGGAGAAAGTATTCCAAATCCCCGTCCTTTGCTGGCTGTATCACCTTGGCTGGAGGACCCCACTAGGGGTCCTTCCCTTGCCCAGTTCTCTGCCACCAGCCCTAGGGAGTAATTGCCCTGTCAGTGACCTCAACCCACCCACGGTGGCCAGACCACCCTCCTGCCTGGGTTGGCTGAGCACCACCCTAGCCTTCCAGGGCAACACACTCGGGGCCCTCAGCTCCAGGACGCTGCGCTGCAGGCAGAGAATCTGGACAGTTCTGGTTTCCTCTGTCCTGAGCTCACGGGTGCGTCCCGCAGCCAGAGCGTCCAGACATTCCTAGCTGCTATTTTAGACACCTATAGAAGCATCCTGGCGTCACGATTGGAGAAGACAGCAGAAATCTTTCATATAATAGCATGTCCTATTAATATGCTAATAGAATATTACTAACAGTAGTAATTGTCCTATTATATAATAATAGTAGTACTAATAGTAGTAATAATAACAATATTAATGACAATAGCTTAAGTGCTTACTATGTGCCAGGAACCAGCTCATGCACTTGACATGTATTAACTCACTAATCCTCATGAGAGACCTCTATGATGTAGCGTTAATGTAGGTTTCATTAGCCAAGAAACCGAGGCACAGAAAAGTTAAATAAAATGCCTAAGTTCCCACGGAGCTAAGATGGAACCCAGGCACTCTGAGTTTAGAACCCAAGCTCTTAACCAACCAGCAGATTTCAATGGGGATGGAAATTTTGGGGAGGAGGGCAGCTCTAGGAGGGATGGGGAGAGGGCTTTGGGTGTCCTAATGATACTGTGCTGGCGTTTAGTGGCTGCAATGCACAGGACAGATTCCCAAAATAAGAAAGAAGAGTCCAGTGCATTAGGCTGTTGCTGAATTAGCAAAGAGGCCAATTGCAAATATTGGAAAAGAGGAACTCTGAAAGAAACAAATGTCACTAAAGAGAGGAACTGGAAATGCAGAATATCTCATTGTGTCTCCTTAATAAACATCTTTAGAAATTATTTCATCTTATTGCCATCCTTTACATTTAAAAAATGTTTGCAGCCCAGGGGTGAACGATTACATGTGGAAATGTTTTGGGGAATGTCTGTTATTTTTCTCTTTCTCTAACACTGTCCCAGGGGCCTACCATGCAACTACTCTAAACTACCTATATCACCATTTCTCTTTCCAGTCCATCCTCTATTCCCCATTGCCTAGTTAATCTGCTTTTTTGATCTCCAAGGCCTTTGAAAATCTTGAAAACTGATGTTGCCTTAACGTATGGTAGGGTTTCAAGACAGATTTATAAGTTTGTGATATTTCTTCACTCCCCATTCTGCATCATAGCATAGAAAGCTATTTTGACAATAGGCAAATAAATAAGGCTTGGTTCATTTGCATAAACATAGTTCCTCATTGTCTCCACTTTGTCATGTTTAGTTTGCCTTGCTGTGTTATCCTTTCTTCGATCAAATTTATTCCTCTTACATGCGAGCACATCTAGTCTGTCATTACTTACCTAACAGTTTTTATCCTCGTGTCCACCCCTACTGCTCTCATTTTCTTACGTGCATGTGTGGTTGGGTTTTTGTTTATTTTGTGTTTGTGTTTCGGTTTGGTTTATTTTTGTTTGTTTTGCCTAGAATGGCTTCTCGTCTTCTATTTCTCTTAAATTCAAACTTATTTATTGTAAGTAGATGCAAGCAATCAGCCTATTTCATTATGTCTTCTAGTAAGCCCTGCCTAAGCATTTGTATATTGAGAGACATCATAATTTATTATAAAAATTTTTGTTCTTGCTTTTTATTCAAGTTTTTCTTAAATGATATATGTAGATTGGTCTAATCTATGAACTTCGTATCAGGATAGAAGCTAGAAAGGGCATTACAGAGGGGATGGTAGCTTCCTTTCCAGCCCGCAGCCGCGGCCACAACACTGATGCCCAAGAAGACCGGGTCGCCGTCTGTGAAGTCCTCTGTAAGGAGGGAGCGGTGGTAGCCGGGAAGGAAGCCCACATGCCAAGCACCCCGAGCTGGCACGCGAGAGCGTGCCCAACCTTCCTGCCACGAAGGCCACGCAGCCTCTTAAGTCACGAGGGCACGTGAAGAAACAGTTTGCTTGCAGACATTTCTGCTGGCACCTTACCAGCGAGAGTATCCAGTATCTCCATGATTACCTCCACCTGCCCCCGAGACCGCTCCTGCCACCCTCCGATGGAACCGTCCGGAGACGGGCAGGCCACGGCCCAAAGGCCTGGAGGGCGAGTGACCTGCAAGACTCGCTCGAGGGGACGCTGACAGAGACGCCTACAGACGGAGTGCTGGGCCCTCTGTGCCAACAAGAAACTTGAGGCTGGGACTGGATCAGCAAACTAATTCAGTTTAGAGGATTTGGTTGTGGACGTGGTCAGCCGCCTCAGTAAATTTGGAGATGGTGGATTATTTGTATTGAATTAACCTGCAGCCAGAAAATGATAAAACAAAAAAATAATAGTAATAATAATAGAGGTATGGTAGATCCAGTGAGGTTGAGAATCACCACTGGACAATGGGAGAAAGGACCTTAGAAACCATCTACCCCTACTTCTTCGGGGCCACAGACGGGAAAAGACGCACCCTGTCTAAACAGCTGGTGGGTGAACTAGAACCAGGCCTCCTCAATGGTCCAACCCTACCCCAGGCCCAAATCCAGGGCTTCCTCTTCCATAGATCAACCTCACAGCCCAAAGCCGAACGTCACTGGGGGAAAGAGACCACACACAGCCTTTACGTCTTACTCCCTGGGGGTGCTTTGGCCCTAGATTTTACTCTGTTGTTTATCGACCCCTAGCGTCTAGCCTGGGTACTACCAGAACGCAAACAACTTGCAAAATGAATTTAATTCTCAAAGTGATACATAGATTCCAACTCTTCCCACCCGCTCTTCCAAGCCAAGCAAGGACCCTGGGTACACCCCAGATCTCAATCCCCCCCATTTTACAGTCCAAGGTTGGAGAGGAGATGGGAGCAGCGGAATTCAGCCTCAGGGCATTGGTGGGGGCCGCAGTCAGGTCAAGTGATC
>PVIY010051110.1:0-15851 GCA_004026745.1 Myrmecophaga tridactyla
CAAGGGATTGAGAAAAACCCTAGAATGAGTTGAGACTCAGCATCAGGGGATTGAGAAAACTTTCTCCACGGGGCGGGGGGTGGGGTGGGGGGGGAGGAGTGAAATGAGACGAAGTGTCAATGGCTGAGAGATTCCAAGCAGAGTCCAGAGGTTATCCTGGAGGTTATTCTTACACATTAAGTAGATATCACCTTGTTATTCAAGATGTAGTGGAGAGGTTGGAGGGAACTGCCTGAAAATGTAGAGCTGTGTTCGGTAGCCATGTTTCTTGAAGATGATTGAATAATGATATAGCTGTAACGATGTGACTGTGTGATTGTGAAAACCTTGTGTCTGATGCTCCTTTTATCTACCTTATCAACAGATGAGTAGAACATATGGAATAAAAATAAATAATAGGGGGAGCAAATGTTAAAATAAATTTAGTTTGAAATGGTAGTGATCAGTGAAAGGGAGGTAAGGGGTATGGTATGTATACATTTTTTTTCTGTTTTCATTTTATTTCTTTTTCTGAATAGATGCAAATGTTCCAAGAAATGATCATGATGATGAATATGCAACTATGTGATAATATTGTGAATTACTGATTATATATGTAGAATGGAATGATCAAAATAGGAATGTTTGCGTTTGTTTGGTGTTTTTGGTATTAAAAAAAAAAAGCTCTGGATTAGAGTATTCATGAACAGAAGGATCTCTGTTCATGAACACATGAACAGTAACACATGAAAGATGAGTTTAAATCCCCTCACTAAGAAAAGATGAGTGAATATCAACCTGGAAGGGATTCTGGTGGTGGAGGCTGAACTTCAGAATTTCTTACCAGACCACATAGTACTAGATGGAATGTCCAGATTGATTTGATGTGAGTATGGTCTATGGCATAGCTTGGGATTCTCTTGGTATGTAATATCAGTGATATAAATGAAAAGATATAATTGATGTAACAAGTCCATGACTATAAACTTCTATTCACTCCTTAGTGCAATCATGCTGTCAGTTGTAGAAAATGGATGCATTATACAGAAATCTCCAATGGAGAAAAAATAAATAGTATTGGCCTTGATGTCCACCTGGCTCCTTCTTCTCCACGGAGATTGTTGTTAAAGGCTTTGGTCTTTTTTTTCCAAACTTACCTCCCATGAAACTGAGAGACCATCCCCAGGAGTTCCTGTTTCCTGCACAAGAAGGGCTATACACCCAGATCAGACAGCAGATTGTAGTCACAATTCCTCCGAGGGTCCAGGAGGCTAAATGGTATGACCTTGTCTTCCCCATTATTGAGGAGTTTATCTATTGAGCATCTGAATATCTCCTGGGCAGGTGACAGGTCTTAAGTTAGTAGCAGAGGTCTGAAAAAGCCAAAATAAGGGAGTGGTTTTATCAGAAGAGTAGTAATCCACATCTGAAACAGCAAATGCATTGTTTATATTTATGAAAAGATTAATTATATAAGAAGAAAATTATGTAGGATACTGTCAATTTTTAAAAACTTTAAGCTCCATAAACAAATTAAAAAGGCTGTTTGCCTTTATGAAGTGTCATTAAAGAACAGTAAAGAATTTAACTGCTATCTTTCTCTCCCTCTCTTCTTTTTTTCTCTCTCTACTTTATTCCTTTATTCCCTCCACTCTCTTTCCCCATAAATTAAAATGTGATGTGTGTTTTATGATGTTTTTCCAAATTCATATTTTCTTAATCTATTTTCTTGGTTGGCTCATATTGTAAGAAAATGTAGGGTGCAAAAAATCCCTTCAAACCTACAAGAAATTACTGCAGTGTTCGCTGTAATGGTTTAGCTGTTTTTCATATTTAAGTCTTTTGTCTAGGATCATTGAACCAAAGCAAATAGACCAGATTATTCTCAGACACATGGTTAAAGTGTTAGTGTAACGGTAACAAAAGCTATTGAACCTAATTAATGATTGCCAAAGAGACCGTGTTTTGGAGTTTCATTCTATCGCTTGGGATTAAAGCTACAGTCTTTTTGCTCTGATATCTTCCCGATCCTCATGGCAGCTTCTGTCTGTGTTCCTGAGTCCAGCAGTAAAGGGGAGGGGCATGAATTATATTATCTTGTCCATTTCTTAGACTTTTTAAGGTGCTACACAAGAACTCCTCCTTCCTTCATCAGTCAAAACCAAAAAGCTCACTTGCAAATTGATTTATGCAAATTATTTCCCTTTGGTCTTTCACTATGTCACCAGACATTTGTAGATAAATTTGTTCAAATCTCAATTTGGGCTCATTTGTTATTAATAAAATATTCATGATGTGCACATGCATATGGATTTTTCATCATTTTTTACTGTTAAAAAAGGCTGCCCTTGAATTAGAGGCATCTTATGAAATACTGAAGCTCTTTTAATGACTTTTCACTTGGGCCAGGTTTGGTTTATGGTTTAGTAAATGTTAAGGCTACTAGTTATAGTGATTTTGAATAATTTCAAGGGTTCTTTAAAGCTGACCAGAGCCTATCTGTCTATTTGAAGATTTCAGCGTATGGGCCATTGCAGATCCAGTAATCACTTGGCAAATTCAAACTGCAACTGGTGTTCGCACCATGCAAAGCCCCTGGTTTTTCATTGGCTCTTTGGGCAGTAAGTGTCAGAGCAGATGTTTTTTCTTTGGTCTTAATGCATGTGCTGTAGGAGGAGCGTATGAGATCTGCCTTCCATGCGACCTTCATGGTCTTTGGTCCAGAGCTAAAAGACCAAAAAGCAGGGTAGAATCCCCACAGTATATGATGCACATTTAAACAAGCGAAAAAAGGACTATGTAAGTATGTTAGGGTTCTCCAGAGAAACAGAACCAAGAGGAGAGATCCTGTAAATATGATATTTATAAAGGTGTCTCACACAACTGTGGGAATGGAAAAGTCCAAAATCCATAGGGCAGGCTGTGAAGCTGGTGGCCCCAATGAAGGATCTTGATGAACTACAAAGGAGAGTCTTGCTCTCTTTTCTTCCTTAAAAACCCTCAATGGATTGGATTATCTCTTTGTTGGAGACATGTCTTAGTTGACCACAGACGTAATCAGCTACAGATGCAGTCAACTGATTGATGAGTTAATATACCAGCCTCCTGGTTTATCAACCAGCCATGAAATATTCTTGCAGCAATGGTCAGGCCAGTGATTGCCTGACCAGACAACTGGGTGTAATCACTTGTCCAAGTTCATACCAGAACTTAACCATCACAGTAGGCTACTAAGTAAAAACTACAACAGCAGAGGGAAGTTTTGGAGATTTTTGTCTTCGTTTCACTTTATGAGCTACTAGAAGGCTCATTTGCATACAAGCATAGGAATGCACCACATATGCCATTATTCTCAGTATCTGGTATCTTTTGATGTTAATACTTCATGGATTGCTTTTAAGACAGAACTTGAAAGATTTAGGCACTTGCTGACTTGTAATTAACAATAAAGTGTTGCTGTAATTTAAGGGACTTTCCTTGCTATGTTTCAGAGCTCTCCTTATGGTCAGCAGCCACTTGTGTGATAATTGTGTCTTATCTACAACTGACAGTGTTTGCCTGGATATTATTTTGTTTTGTTATTCCAAAAGCCCTTTGAAGGAGATAGGGAAGGCATTATTGTTCTTTTATAGTAAATGAGGAAATTGAGTCTAAAGATCTGTGATGGCTCTGAGATTTTAACCTATTTCCATCTTAACAAGTTCGCCTCTGTTTCATGGAGGCTGGCAGAAGACATAAAACTCCTAGGTCAGAGACAAGAGACTTTATTATTCACAAAACAGCAAGTAGTATGAGCATCGTGTTGGTTTCAGTTCCCCATGTCCTTCAGGATCCATGGTGGGGGATGTAGATGGGCCTAGATGGATGCTGCGCATGTAATGTTACAGGAGAGGAATTTACCACTTTTGTAGTGAGTGGTAAGCAAACCTGCTCATTGTCTGTGTGGAGACGTTACTTCATTCTTCAAGGTTGTTTACTGCAAACACAATCCTGATGAACAGTGGTATACATTCATGGCATATCCACCAAAAATGTGCAGGAATGTTCAGGGTTCCTGGGGATTGCCCTCCAAACACAGTCAGGATTGGGTAAGTAACAAGGTCTAGTCATGATTACTAGTTAGTGGCAGATCTAAGGCTCAAATTCAGCTTCTATGATGCTTAGTCCAGTCCTTTTTAATTAAGGGTAATGCTAAAACTAAATTTTATAACAATACTAATGCCAAAATGAATACCAAATACCAATAGCAGTACCAGTACCAATAGCAGTACCAATACCAATACCAATACCAGTACCAGTAACAGTACCAATACCAATTTATTAAGCACTTATCCTATACCAGAAATTGTGGTAGCTGATTTATATACCTTATTGCTAAATCTTGTTGCAATGCTGCAAAGTAGGTACCATAGTCTCCTTTAAAAAATTTAGGCCCAATTAACTACATTTCTTATGTTCACATAGCTAGCAAATGGCGGACTCCAAAGTTCATCCTGTTTTCAGAACCCTAGACTGTCTCCTGTGTGGCTAATTTTAGAAGTACCAGAAATGTTCTATATCCCAAGATATCCCCATCGCAGCCTTGTTAATCCTTGAAACCCTCACTGTTAGAGATTTGGTCTTTTAAGTAAAAAACCTGTGTCTTGTTGAAATCCAAATATTCTTTGGAAGAGGTCACAGTGTCTCATCAATCATTTTATACTTTAGAATGAATAGTTTGAAAAGGTTCTTTCATGCTTGCAGGTATCAAAGGAGTGGAGGGCAGAGAGGACGTGAGAATAGCATGTGGTATTTTGGCAATGAAGGGCTACAACAAGGAGAGAGCTTAAGGACTGAAAGAAGTTTGGGCTAAGAATAGAAACATTGTCCACATCACTGTGCTGTCAGTTTGGCGATACTGTGCTTCAATTTGTTGACCTTAATGGCTGAATATTGAACATGAAGAAATCACAACAGGCTTTGAAAATCAGAGCATATTGGATTCTGGCTGCCTCAAACACATTTACTCATGTAGAGGCAGTGCTGTTTTCCTCAAGGGTTTCTGATTTGGGGCCAGATGGTCTGGGTTCAATACTAATTTATGTATTTATTATGTATGTGGTTTTGAATATTCTACTAAACTCTGTGCCTCCTTTTCTTCATTCACGAAATCAAGATAATAATAAGGTTACTATGAAGATTAAATAACAATATATTTAAGGAACTTAGAAGAAAACCTGGCATTTAGTAAGCACTTGATAAATATAAATTACTATCATTATATGTTTTTATTTAGACTACCTAGGATACTTTTTGGAATCGGAGATAATACATAAAAATATGAATGTTTTAAGAACATAACTTCCTTTAATTTATTCTAATGTAATGTAAATAGTGTCTTCTACTTTTATGATTTTTTGACTTATCTGAAATTGCAGAAATAAATGAGATGTGCTCAATTAGCTTCAATAGATTATAATTCCATTTACATAAAATAATTATTTCCTGAATAACTTGTAACCAATTAAAAAATAAGATTCACTGCTGGTTTCTTTAGTTACAAAAGCAATTACTTTATTGACATTTGGACAGTCTTATTTTTTTTTTTTGTATGCTGTATGGCAGGGTCACATTTAATTTTTTCCCTGTAATTGCAGCACCATTTGTTGAATTTTTTGTTTGTTTCTTTTTTGTTTGCTTTTGCTTGTTTGCTTGTTTTTTGGGAAGTGCATGGACCTGGAATCTAACCGGGTCTCCTGCATGGTAGGCAAGAATTTTACAACTGAACTACCCCTGCACTGCCTGGGCAGTCCTATTTTGTATCAATACTGTACGCCTTCTAAGAGCTCCATGTGAAGAAAATATAATCCCTCTACCAGGAACCCACTGTCTAGTATACTGAGAAACAAACATTTTACTCATTTGTTCATACCCTGATGAAAGGAGCATCAGATACAAGGTTTTCACAATCACATGTCACATTGTCAGAGGTATATAGTTATACAATCATCTTCAAGAATCAAGGCTAAAAAAATACAGTTCAACAGTTTTGGGTTTCCTCCAGCCACTCCAACACATTATAAACTAAATGAGTATATCTATATAATACATATGAATAACCTCCAGGATAATTTCTCAACTTCAAAATCTCTCAGCCACTGAAACTTTATTTTGTCTCATTTCTCTCTTCCCCCTTTTGATAAAGAAGGATTTCTTAATCCCTTGATGCTGGGTCCTGTCTCATCCCAGGAATTCTGTCCCACATTGCCAGGGAGTTTTACACCCCTGGGAGTCATGCCCCACGTAGAGTGGGGAGGACAGTGAGTTCACCTGCTGAGTTGGCTTGGAGAAAGAGGCCACATCTGAGCAACAAAAGAGGTTCTATGGGGTGCCTCATAGGCACAAATATAAGCAGGCTTTGTTTCTTCTTTGTAGAAATAAGTTTCATTGGGGCAAGCCCGAAGATGCAGGGCTCAGCATTTTGAATTGGTTGTCCCACTGCGTGTGTGAATATCAGGAATTCCCCAGAGGGAAAGTTTAATATTTCCTCCTTTTTCCTCAGTTCCCCAAGGGGACTTTGCAAATACTTTTTTATTCTCTGCCACAATTGCTCTGGAATGTATCAGAGCATCACACTAACCTGTACAGACCAACAAGATCATGAGCCATAATCAAGACCCCATGTAGTTATGGTGTTCAAACAAACTGAACATACAAGTTAAATTAGATAATGCATTACTCCAAATATAATTTTTTGCACCAAATAAACATCTCTTCCTTTGGTTTCACACAGAAGTTGAAGTTTAAAAACATAGACCATATCATTCCTTACCCTGTATTTTGATTTACCTTAGTCTTGTCCAGATCAGCTTCATTCATATCTGTAGTCAAAATCTGATCACTTTTGCAACTTTTTTTTAGCAGTTGCTGTGACTTTCATGGCATCAGAGCTCTAACTCTGAGCCTCAGGTGTCACATAAATACCTGAAGTTCAGGGAACAGGTTACTCACAAACAGCTCAGTATCTCAGAATTTAGAAATAACAATTACAATCCCCTAATAGATGTGACTACTATAAACGCTTACAATCTAGGACCCTTAACAATAGGCCCCACCCTGATAACCCATGCTCTTGACTTCAATTCTTTGAATTTGTATATTATAGTTAGTCCATATAAGTGAGGCCTAATAATACTTGTCTTTTTGTTTCAGACATTTCATTCAACATACTGTCCTCAAGGTTCATTCACCTAGTTACATGCCTCGCCACTTCATCCTTTCTTGCAGCCACTCAGTAGTCCATTGTATGTACACACTATAGTTTTTCTTTTCATTCCTCTGTTGTACCCTTAGGCCACCTCCATCCATGTGAACCATGAACACTGCCACCATAAACACCCATGTGCAAATGTCCATATGTGTCCCCACTCTCAGTTCCTCCACGTATATACCTAGCAAAGGGGCTGTAGAATCCTACAGAAACCCACTCCTATCCTCCTGTGGAATCGCCAACTGCCCTCCAGATGGGCTGCACCTCTCAGCTTCCCTACCACTGGAGAAAAAGCACGTCTCTTTCTCCATGTTTTGTACAGCATTTGTTTCTCTGTTCATTTAAAAATACTTTTTTTTTAAATTAGAGAAGGTGTAGGTTTACAGAAGAATCATGCATAAAATACAGAGTTCCCATATACCACTGTTTATTTATTTATTCAAAAAAACATTTTATTGAGAAATCTTCATATACATACACTCTATCCATAGTATAGAATCAGTGGCTCACAATAACATAACATAGTTGTGTATTCACCACCATGATCGTTTTTAGAACATTTTTATTGCTCCAGAAAAAGAAATGAAAAGAAAAAAGAAAGAAAGAACTCATACATTTTATATGCCTTACTCCTCCTTCTCATTGACCACTAGTATTCCAATCTCCTCTGTTCATATTTAAAATTTTTTCTTCACACATTATACAATCCAACTGAAGTAAAAAAAAAAATCAATGGTTCCTGGTATAATCACATAGTTATGGCTTCGCCACCACACCACAATCTATATGAAGACATTTTCTTTCCTTCCACAAAGAATCCTGTACCCCTCAGTTGTGGACATTTAGTTTTGGTATAACACCTTTGTCAATTCAGTGAAAGCATATTAAAATGTTACTGTTGGGCAGTGTGATGGTGGCTCAGTGGCAAAATTCTCACCTGCCATGCTGGAGACCTGGGTTTGGTTCCCAGTGCCTGCCCATGCAAAAAAAAATGTTGTTATTGACTAAAGACCCTAACTTGCACTGATTAGTATTTTTTCCTGTATACCATCCCATTTTCAATACTTTGCAATGTTGATATTCATTTGTTCTCCCTCATGCAAAAACATTCTTATATTTGTACATTTAATCACCATCATTGTCCACTCTAAGCATTCCTAAGTTATACCATCTCTGTCTTTATCCTCTATCTTTCCTTCTAGTGTCATATGTGTCCCAAGCCTTCCGTCCTCAACCATACTAACATTCAGCTTCATTCAGTGTACTTATATTATTGTGCTACCATAAGATAGTATTGTGCTACCCATTTCTGATTTTTTATAATCAGTCCTGTTGCACATTCTGTATTCCTTTAGCACCTCTTTACATTCTATCTCTAATAACCTGTGTTCTTAACGTTAACTCTCAAAGTTTAATCATTAATGTTAGTCCATATTAGTGAGACCATACAGTATTTATCCTTTTGCTTCTGGCTAATTTCACTCAGCATAATATCCTCAAGGTTCATCCACATTGTTACATGCTTCATGACTTTATTCTGTCTTATAGCTGCATATTATTCCATTGTATGTATATACCACAGCTTGTTTAGCCCCTCACCTATTGATGGACATTTGGGCTTTTCTATCTATTGGCAATCATAAATAATGCTGCTATAAACATTGATGTGAAAATGTCTGTTTGTGTCCTTGTCTTCAGTTCCTCTGAACAGATACCCAGTAAAAGTATTGCTGTTATCCTATGGCAATTCTATACTTAGCTTCCTGAGAAACACCAAACTGCCTTCCAGAGCAGTTGCACCATTTTACATTCCCACCAATAGTGGATAAGTGTGCAACATTTTCTGATTTTTTTTATAATGGCCATATTAATTGGTATGAGATGATATCTCATTGTGATTTTGATTTGTGTTTCCCTAATAGCCAGTGAAGTTGAGCATCTTTTCATATGCCTTTTAGCCATTTGTTTTTCCTCTTTGGAAAAGGGTCTGTCCATGTCTTTTGCCCATTTTTAATTGGGTTGTTTGTCTTTTTGTTGTTGAGTTGTAGAATCTCTTTATAATTCTGGATATTAAACCCTGATCTAATATGTGGTTTCCAAATATTGTCTCCCATTGCTTAGACAGTCTTTTTTACTTTCCTGACAAAGTTCTTTGATGCACAATAGTGTTTAATTTTGAGGAGATACCATTTGTCTACTTCTTTTTTTCATTGCTTGTGCTTGGGGTGTAAGATCTAGCAAACTGCCTCTTATCCAAAAGATTTATAAGATGTTTCCCTAAATTTTCTTCTAGTTTATGATCTTAGCCCTAATGTTTAGGTCTTTGATCCATTTTGAGTTAATTTTTGTATAGACTGTGAGATATGGATCTTCTTTCATTCTTTTGCATATGGATATCCAGTTCTTCAAATCTTATTTATTGAAGAGGCTGCTCTGTCCCAGGTGTGTTGGCTTGACTGCCTTATCAAAGATAGTTGTCCATAGATGAGAGGGTCTATTTCTGAACACGCAATTCAATTCCATTGGTCAGTATATCTGTCTTTATTCCAGTACCATGCTCTTTTGACCACTGTAGCTTTGTAATATGCTTTAAAGTCAGGTAGTGTGAGACCTCACATTTCATTTTTCTTTCTCAAGTAATTTTTAGTTATTCAGGGAAACCTGCCCTTCCAAATAAATTTGGTTATTGGTTTTATTTTCTATTTCTGCAAAGTAAGTTGTTGGGATTGTAATTGGTATTGTATTGAATCTATAAATTAAGTTGGGTAGAATTGATATCTTAACTATATTTAGTCTTCCAATCCCTGAGCATGGTATGCCCTTCTATTTCTTTAGGTCTTCCATGATTTCTTTTAGCAATTTCTTGTAGTTTTCTGTGTATAGGACTTTTGTGTCCTTAGTTAAATTTATTTTTAAATATTTGCTTTTTTGTGTTGCTATTATAAATGGATTTTTTTTCTGGATTTCCTCCTCAGATTGCTCATTACTAGTGTATAGAAACATTATAGATTTTTGGGTGTTGACCCTGTTCCCTGTCACTTTGCTGTACTCCATTATTAGTTCTAGTAGCTTTGCTGTAGAACTTTCAGGATTTTTGATGTATAGTATCATGTTATCTGCAAACAGTGATAACATGATACCCTTTCCAATTTGGGTGCCTTTTATTTCTTTTTCTTGTCTAATTGCTCTGGCTAGATATACCAGCACAATGTTGAATAACAGTGGTGACAGTGGACATCCTTGTCTTGTTCCTGATCTTAGAGAGAAAGTTTTCAGACTTTCCCCATTAAGTAAGATATATTTCTTTTATCAAGTTGAGGAAGTTCCCTTCTATTCCTATCCTTTGAAGTGTTTTCATCAAGAGAGGATGTTAAATTTTGTCCACTGCCTTTTCTGCATCAATTGAGATGATCATGGGCTCTTTCCACTTTGACTTTTTGATATGGTGTATTACATTAATTGATTTTTTTGTGTTAAGCCAGACTTACATATCTGGAATAAATCCCACTTGGTCATGGTGTATTATTCTTTTAATGTGCTGCTGGATTCAACTTGCCAGTATTTTGTTGAGGATTTTTGCATCTATACTCATTAAAGAGATGGTCTTTAATTTTCTTTTCTTATAGCACCTTTTTCTGATTTTAGTATTAGGGTGATGTTGGCTTTATAGAATGAGTTAGGTAGCTTTCTCTCCTCTTCAGGAGTTTGAGCAGGATTGGTACTAATTCTTTCTTGAGTGTTTGGTAGAATTCATACGTGAACCCATCTGGTCCTGGACTTTTCTTTGTTGGGAGCTTCTTTATGACTGATTCAATCTCTTTACTTGTAATTGGTTTGTTGAGGTAGCCTATTTCTTCTTGAGTCAATGTTGGTTGTTCATGCATTTCTAGGAAGTTTCCATTTCATCTACATTTTCTAGTTTATTAGCATATAGTTGCTCATAGTATCCTCTCATTACCTCCTTTATTTCTGTGGTGTCAGTGGTTATGTCTCCTCTTCTATTTCTGATTTTACTTGTTTGCATCCTCTCTGTCTTTTTTTTTTTTGTCAACTTAGCTAAGGCTCCTCAATTTTATTGATTTTCTCATAGAACGAACTCTGGTTTTGTTCATTTTCTCAGTTGTTTTCATATTCTCAATTTCATTTATTTCTGCTCTAAAATTTGTTATTTCTTTCCTTTTGTTTGTTTTCAGGTTAGTTTGCTGTTCTTTCTCTAGTTCTTCCAGGTGAATTGTTAATTCCTCAATTTTCACTCTTTCTTCTCTTTTACTATAGGCATTTAGGACAATAAATCTCCCTCTCAACACCACCTTAGCTGCATCTCATAAATTTTGATATGTTTTCATTTTCATTTGCCTCAAGATATTTACTTATTTATCTTGTAACTTCTTCCTTGACCCACTGGCTGCCTAAGAGTGTGTTATTTATCCTCCATATATTTGTGAATTTTATGGCCCTCTGTCTGTTATTGATTTCCAACTTAATTCCATTGTAGTCTGAGAAAGTTTTTTGTAGAATTTTAATCTTTTTAAATTTATTGAAACCTGCTTTGTGATCTAGCATATGGTCTATCCTTGAGAATGATCCATGAGCACTTGAGAAAAATGTGTATCCTGCTGTTGTGCGGTGTAACATTCTGTAAATGTCTGTTAAGTCTAGGTCATTTATCATATTATTCAAAATCTCTGTTTCCTTGTTGGCACTCTGTCTAGATGTTCTATCCATTGATGAGAGTGGTGGATTGAAGAATCCAACTATTATTGTAGAGGTGTCTATTTCTCTCTTCAGTGTTGTCAGTGTTTGCCTCATGTATTTTGGAGCACTTTGGCTCAGTGAATAAATATTTATGATTGCTATGACTTCTTGTTGAGTTGTACCTTTTATTAACATAGTATCCTTCTTTGTCTCTTTTAATTGTTTGACATTTGAGCCTAATTTGATATTAGTATACCTACCCATGCTCTTTTCTGGTTATTGTTTTCATAAAATGTCTTTTTCCAACCTTTCACATTCCATCTGTTTTTGTCCTTGGTTTAAAGTGAGTCTCCTATAGATAGCATATGGATGGTTACTGCTTTTTAAATCCATTCTGCCAGTCTATATTTTTTTGATTGGGGGAATTTAATCCATTAACATTTAATGTTATTATTGTAAAGGCAGTATTTTATTCTACCATTTTGTCTTTTAGATTTTTATATGTCATATCTTATTTTTTGTCTCTTTTTACCTTTACTGATAGTCTTCATTCCTACACTCTTCTCCAGATTTCTTGCTTCTGTTTTTTCCTATCTGCCTGTAGTGCTCCCTTTAGTATTCTTGTAGAGCTAGTCTACTGGTCATAAGCTCTCCCAATGACTGTTTGTCTGGAAACATTTTAAACTCCCCATTCTTCCTGAAGGACATTTTACTAAGTACAGAATTCTTGGTTGGCAGTTTTTCTCTTTTAGAATCTTAAATGTGTCATACCACTGCCTTCTCGCCTCCATGGTTTCTGCTGAGAAATCCATACATAATCTTATTGAGTTTCCCTTGTTGAGACAAAGAAGGATAATATGTTAATAAAAGGAACAACTCAACAAGAAGTCATAGCAATCATAAATATTTATTCACTGAGCCAAAGTGCTCCAAAATACACGAGGCAAACACTGACAACACTGAAGAGAGAAATAGACATCTCTACAATAATAGTTGGATTCTTCAATTCACCACTCTCATCAATGGATAGAACATCTAGACAGAGGGTCAATAAGGAAACAGAGATTTTGAATAATATGATAAATGACCTAGACTTAACAGACATTTACAGAATGTTACACCGCACAACAGCAGGATACACATTTTTCTCAAGTGCTCATGGATCATTCTCAAGCATCATTCTCAGATTGCTTTTCTCTTGCTGCTTTCAGAATTCTCTTTGTCTTTGACATTTGACAATCTGATTATTAAGTGTTTTGGAAGTGTCTATTTGGATCTATTCGATTTGGGGTACGGCTGCACTCCTTGGATCTGTAATTTTATGTCTTTCATAAGAAATGGGGAATTTTCAGTGATTTTTTTTCCATTAGTCTTTTTGCTCCTTTTCCCTTTCCCTTTTCTTCTGGGACACCCATAACACATTTATTTGTGCACTTCAGGTTGTCATTCAATTCCCTGAGACCCTGCTCATATTTTTCCATTATTTTCCCTGTCTGTTCTTTTGTGTGTAGGATTTCAGATGTCCAGTCCTCTAGTTCACTAGTCCTTTTTTTGCCTCTTCAAATCTACTCTTGCAGGTCTCCATTGTTTTCTTCATCTCTTCCTTTGTGCCTTTCATTCCCATAACTTTGTTTTTTCAAACTTTTGAGTTCTTCATGTTTACCCAATGTCTTCTTTATATCTTTCATCTCTGTTGCCATATGTTCTCTCAACTCACTGATTTGATTTTTGATGAGATTTTGCATTCCTGTTGAAACATCCTTAGTTAGTTGTTTTAACTCCTTTATCTCATTTGAAATGTTATTGTTCCTTTGAGTGGGCCATACAGTCAATTTTCCTAGTATGACTCATTATTTTTTGCTAGTGTCTAGGCATTTGATTTCCTTAATTAGTTTATTGTGGAGGTCATTTTCACTCTTTTACCTAGCATTTTCTTGTTGCATGGCTTTTTTCTCTATCTGCTTTCTGGCATTCAGTTAAACTTATTCTAGACCTCTAGCATTGGTTTTAACTGATCATTATTTTTCTGCTCTTATTTTTTCCCTGTTTCTTGCCATGCCTATATGGAACAATTTTTAGAGGAGAGTCTCCCCAGATATGCTTGACCCTAGCCAGATTTTCCTAGTCCAGACAGTGGCATGTCATAGGAGGAGAGAGTAGCAAGTTTCCCTGAGGAGAGACCGAGCAGGTTGTCAATTTTTCCTATGAAACCTCTAGACTCTGCTTTACCTATCCTGTCTAGCACATGGCACTTCTCTGTCGACAGCTTCCCACCAGTGTAAAGTGATGCAGTGTCTTTAATTTCAGTAACCTTTCCTTGCCAGTGAGGTGGTTGAGACAGAGGCTGAGGAAGAGGGTAGGCTTAGGTTGCTTCTGTTTTCCAACTCCTGGTGTCTGAATTCCCTGAAGCAGTGCAGCCACTTGAGCTGTTCCCTGCCCCCCTTTTCTTGGGGAAGACTCACCATTTACAGAATTGTCCCCATTCACCTGATTATTTACTTTGTCTCTCAGACATGCCTTAATTCTTCCCTTGCCTATGGCAGTGCTGAAACTTGCGAGTGCTAAAGAGTGAAGAAGAAGAAGAAGAAAAAAAGACATAAAAGCCTTTTCAGACCCAGGCCCTAACTCCTTGGGGTTGCCAATCAAGAGCTGGAGTTGATACATGGCTCTGTGTGTCCCCAGGTCAATGTGCCCCCTTTTCTTGGGGTCCAGTCCTTTGTGCTTTACAACTCAATAAGCCTCCATTTTCATTGGAGCACTGCCCCTATCTGCCAGGGCAAAATCTCCTTGTTCCTTTAGTGCTTACCCCAGGTTTATCTGTGCAGGCCTGTTTTCAGCAGTCCGAATTTGTTAATTAATTCTGCAATTAGACCTTGGTTGAACCTATGTCTTTGCTACTAGTAATGTCTGTTTCCTTTTCCCTTTGGGAACCAGCCAGTCATATCCATGGGGGAGGAGCACCTGCCTCCGTGTCTTGGGAGACTTACAGTCCTGTGTGGGATCTGATATGTTCCATCCACTCCAGACTAGTGTACAATGTTTTCTGGCCACTGATGTCACCCAAACAGTCATTGCATATAGCTCCTGGCTATTTACTTGCTGCTCTTGAGGGTGAACTAAATTCCATTCCTTACTTTGTCACATCTTGCCCTGTCTCTCTCTTAATGAAATATAAGTGCTCTTTTTGTGGAATCAAATTTGTTTTGGTGGTTGCCCTAGGTTTTATGATATACAAATCTAACTAATAATAGGCTATTTTCAAATGATATTACACTGCTTCGCATGTAGTATGAAGGCCTTACAACTGTATATTCTCAATTCCTCCCTCCCATCCTTTGTACTATTGTCATACCTTATGCTTTGTCATATTCTATAAACATACTCTGTTGTTAGTATTATTATTCTATAAACATACTATATTGTTATTATGTTGTAATAGAGCAATTAAAAATAGGGAAATATTAATTTAATTTTACCTTCATTTATTCAATTTTTGTATTTTTTCTCTTTTTGTAGGTCCAATTTTCAATCTGAAATCATATTATTTCTACCTGAAGAACTTTCTTTACTTTTCTTGTAGAGTAGAACTGCTGGTAATAAATTCCCTCCTGATTTTGTTTGTCTGAAAATTATTTTTCCTTCATTTTTAAAATTATAATTTATTTTATTTAACAATCTAGGAATTTTGCAGCCATCATCAGTTCCAGTGTAATTTCAGGAGCAATTGGGAATTGGAATCTCACTGGAGCTGTTAGTGTAGCAAACCTTGTAGGTAAAATACATGCATATAGATATTTTTTATTTTATTATTTTATTTAAAAAATATTAAAAGAAAGAAACACAAACATTCTTAACATATGCTTATTCTGTTTTACATATATAATTAGTAATTCACAATATTATCACATAGTTGCATATTTCATCATCA
>PVIY010051111.1:0-15850 GCA_004026745.1 Myrmecophaga tridactyla
CAGAAAGTTCAGCCTCTCCAGAACATCAACTAATTCCACCCCCCAATTCCCATGTTATCGTCAGCCCCTTCCAACATGAAAAAATTAGAATGGCCATAGCCCAAATACCCCTAAAGAGTGGGAGAAAGATCAGAGGTGATGGTCGAGTTAAACAGAGAAGGTCAGGTTTAACAAATGAGTATGACTGCTGAATCATTATATTGACATTTCTTTTAGTCTCCAATGTCTTGGAGCAGCTAGAAGGAAAAATCTGAAATTGTGGATTTGTAAAGCATACCAAACTCTGAAATCTGTTTTACAACAAATTGTTGCAGTGAGTTTTGAAATTTATTGCTTTTTTGAATATATGTTATTATTCAAAATAAAGAAAAAGAAAGAAAGGGCACTAGATAATAGTTTGAAGCCGCATAAAGAAGTAGCAATTTCTAGTAAGGGTAGCAATAGGAGTAAATACAAATGTCAGGACTATTGTAGTTTTTTGTTTGTAACTCCACTTTTTACTTTTTGCAAGCACTAAAAAAGTAAAAGAATAAAATGTAGGGATGAATCATTGGTTTTTGACTCAGTGGATAACATGCAACTTGTGACAAGAATTACATAAAGCAGGAGAAGGGGGGATATAGGAACATAGCTTGTGTATACCATTGAAGTTAATTTGGTTTCTAACAAATGAGAATATCATAGCTTGAGGCTGTTATATTTATTCCCCATGTTATCTTTAAATATATTAGAGAATATGCAACTCATAAAGACAGATATTAGGGTACAGGTTGTCAGGGACAGGGCAGAGGAAAGGAGGAGGAATTAATGAGAAATAGGTGTAAGGTTTTCGTTCAGGGAGATGGGAAGTTATGTAATGGAGGATGGCGAGGGCAATGCAGCCTTGTAACCGTCAGCGATACCACCGAGTGGTATGTTTGGGCGTCACTAGGATGGGAAAGCTTACATGTATTTATATATTTTCATCATTTAAGAAGGAATAAACAGCTAAAGAAACAATGACATTGAAATGCAATGCATTAGCCTGGATTGGGTTTATCAAGGGAAGAGAAAGACTCAAAAAGACATTATTGAGATTTATGAAAAAAGAATAGAGACTCTCACCTTTACATCAATGCTAAATTCTTAAATGTCCTAACTGCACTTAAGGTGGTTAAATAGGTAAATATCCTTGTTCATAGAGAATGCTCGGGATGCTATTAAGTGTTCAAAGAACACTTGATGTAAACCCTCTATTTCAAGCGTTCAGGAAATAGATTGTTAAATATATAGACCAATTTTTGAATAGATAGACTGTAAGTTAAGTAAATGTGTTAAAATTGGTGGATCTTGGTTTCTGGGGATAGAAATATGGTGAAATTCTCTGGATAAGATGTGTATTATTGATTATAACTGTCATGTATGTTTGTAAGCATTAAAAAAAAAGTTTAAACAGCCCCAAAATAGTAGCAATTGTTGACTGTTTATTCAGTTCAAAATGATATTAATGAGGCATAATGAACAGAGTAAAATTAACAATGTGCAAATCTCATGTGAAATTTACCTTAAATAATTTAAGAAGCAAGGACTTCTTAACAAAATATAGAGATATTTATGTTGAAAAAATTGGACGTCAGATTTGGGGACAGAAATGGAAAGTGGCTGATATTTTTAAGTCCTTGACTCCGTTTTTAAGGGTTTTTACTTTTCACAATATTTTATCATATATTGTATGCACGTTTCTAGTTGGAATAACTGATTCTTTGTCTATTTGCAGAAAGTTCATGTATAATTCTTTAAACAAATGTTTTGACTGAAGGAAAAATAAAGGTGTCTATGAGTCCTGGCAGGATCACAAACGGGAGGAAACAGTGAGGGGATGGGACGGTCATCTGCCTCCCTGCCACGCTGGGGCCTGGATTGGAATTCAGAGGAAAGCCCGAAGCCCAAGGCAGTGTGCCCTGAAACACACCAGGGGCTGAGCACAGCAGGGCCAGGACAGGTCACTCAACAAACTGTGTGGGAGCACAAGAGTTGTCTTTTCTCGCCTTCTCCCACCCACACTCATGGGACCACAGGCCCAGTACAGCCTTGATTTCCACGAGCCTGAGGCACTGCGGAAATGGGAATGGAGCAGGAGTGCTGCCAACAGCAAGGACAAGTCTAGAATAAGATGCCGAATAAGTTCTGAACTTTATTGTTTCAGTGTAGGATGCCAATTCCAAATGGATAATAGGGCAAGGATCAGAGTTTGTGGTTTGGCGTTCTCAAGCCTGGACGCATCATTGGTGTCGGAGGTCATCGATGGGTTTTGGGGGGAGGATTCAGGACTCCATGTCATAGAGTCTTTCTTGGCTGGATCTCAGCGCCTTCACCAGGTCTTGTCAGCCACTCAAGCAGGCCCAAGAGGTGAAAGAGGAGACAGCCTTCAGACCTTCAGGAGCAGCCTGCTCTTCTCAGCTCAGGTCCACTTCAGCAGCAGCCTCCAGAGCTCTGACCGCTGCCCCCTCCGCAGCAGCTGGAGCCCCCCGAGGGCTGGCTGCAGCAGTCAGAGCTCTGGTGCCTGCGGCGGTGGGATCTGCGGCGCCTGTGGTGGCTCAGGCAGCAGCCCCCACCCCCAGAGCTGCAGCAGTCCCCGGAGCTGGGGCCACAGCAGCCCCCCGAGCTGGGACCACAGCAGCCCCCAGAGCTGGGGCCACAGCAGCCCCCAGAGCTGACACTGCAGCAGGAAGAGACTGGAGCTTTCGGGGGGCACTTAGGAGGGCATTTTGGGGGGCATTTAGGCGTTTGGCACTTGGGAGGGGGCTGGCACTGCTGCTGGCTCTGCTGGCAGGACATCTCGGCAGGCGGGCAGGAGCTGGGGGAGAGTCACACACAGTCAGACTCAGAACATGCAGGGCTCCTTTACCATCCCTTCAGCACCATATCTTGTCCTTGCATTTTAAAGCCTCTCCCTCTCCCTCATCCGCTCTCTCTTTTCAAGAAAGAAATAAGGCTTGCCTTTTGGAGGAGCTACCTATGACTTTTTTGAATAGACACATGTAAAGCCAGATTTACTGCAAATCGTTTTATAAATGGAGAAAGTGAGGCATGAACCTCAGTTCCCCGTCTGGCCCCCGGGGCTGGTGATGTGTCAGGGCAGCACAGCCTCCTCCCTCAGCCCCTGGCACCGTGAATCCTAAATTGTCTGCTGTTTCAGTTTGGGCCTTCTCACACAGATGCCCGGGCACCACTCCTGGCCAGCTGAGTGACACTGAGTGACGCCCACAGCTCTCTGTGTTTATAGAGCTGCAAATGGGCTTTCTGGGTCTCCCCTGTTTCAGAAGTGCGACCCCAGTACAGGCTTTGGGGAAGGAGAGCACATGATTTCTTCCAGGCATTTTCCTCCTTCTGAAAGGAAGGACTGTTTTAATTTTAAAAACCCAAGAGACCCAAAAAGGAAGAGAACTCATGTGGTTAATAGCACAGACACAGATATCATGCCAGTGACTTTAGTCTCTTTTGCCTCATAGCTCACCTCCTTTCTCAACATTTCTACCTTCAGCTCTCTGCTGATCCAGCCACCAGGTCCCAAAATCTCCCCCAGCCTCCCATTCTGGTCTGGGCATCCATGCTAGGGAAGCCCGTCTCCTGCCCTAGGGACACTCACCGGCTCACAGGCAGGCACAAGGTCCGTCACACCTGGGAGGTGAGTGGATGCAGGTGCTCTGGTCCCCAGGCCTTTTATCCTGGCCTTGGGCTCCGCCCCAGCCTGTGAGCCAGGCTCTGGGAATGAGAGGACCCGCCTGCTGCCGCCCACGTGGCCATGACACCCAGGGATGGCAGGCAGATCCTCACCTGCCTCCTGCACGGGGCTCAGGGCAGCGGCTCCCAGCAAGGATTAGGGCAGCTTGGACTCAGGGGTCAGGGATGGAAGTCCTACTGTCCTTCACCTGCCACCCTGTTCTCCTTGGATTTGCCTGGCTCTCATTTCTCTTTCTTGGAGCCACTTTCCCAAGCTTTCCTTTTCTTCTTCCCACATGGTTAGTTCATTGGCTCCAGGCAGCCTGGTTTGGAGAAAGAAGCCCAGATGCCTCCAAACTTTTACTCGGTCTGGGACTCAGTGTGTTAGTGTTTGTGCGCGTGTGTCTGCTGTGTGCGTGCTCTGCATTAGCGTCCTTTATGTGCATCTCATGAGGAACGTTCAGCTCAGAGTAGAACTGCCGCTGGGACCAGCTTGACCTTAGTTAGAACTCAACTTGCTGACTCTGGAGCCAGATTCCTGGATTTGAGTTTTGGTTATGACTCTTACTACTTCTATAACTTAGGAAAATTATTTTACCTCCCTGTGCCTCAAAAGGGAGCTGAAAAGTCGAGATTTTAGTAGCCTTTCCTTCACAAGCTTGTTAGGACTATTAAAGGAGATAATAAAGTTAAAGCTCTAGAACTGTTCCTCACGCATATTTTACACACCAAAAGCATCACATGATCATGACCATATGTTGCTGAATCATCTTCAAGAAAGATCCTGTGGCAGTTAATAGGTATTGTTCAAGTGACACCAGCATTTGCATAGCACTTCAGAATCTACGAACAGTTTCCTGAAGTGACTTAGGCCATCAGCATAAGACCTGGCACGTGTGGACGTCGCCATGAGGACACGTCACCCTGTGGGCGTCTGGCCGCGTGTTATCCGAGTGTGACTCTTGTCCTCCTGCTCAGGTTGTCACTAAAAGGACGTCGTCGGGACCTCAATGCCTTGGCTCACACACTTGGCTCTTTACTCAGGAACCCGCTCACCGGTTCTTAAAATAATGCCCTGCAGGGTTCTGGAGTGACAGCTCTGCCCTCGCCATGGTGACAGCCAAACCCTCCATCTGATTCACAGCTGGGAACATCTTTCAAACATGCTCAGGATTGGTCTGCTTGCCTTGATTAATTGATATCAATGATTTCAGTTCAATTCAACAAAAAAATTTTTCTCTAAACAAGTGATTGCTTTCTAGGTCTTCTGTTATCAGGACGTGGGAGCAGACACATTTGAGATTTAGAGCAGAAGTAGAAGGTGAATAGAGAGGAATGCATCCTTCCCCACAGTGTAAAGTTAGAGAAATACCTGTCATCAGTTGTTTTCCAATTTGTGTTTATATATTCACTGTATTGATGTTCATCTGTAACCAATAAGTACATTTTGAAGATGGTTAATTTCTTTTTAATAATACTGATCCTCATACTGAATGGTATTATTTTTATTTTACAAAGTATGACACTAGGATAAGTTTTCGCCCACGGAATTATATTTTGTAACATAAATTATTGAAAGAATACTCTTAAAGTAGTAAAGAAAGCACAGTAGATTATTTATTGTGCCTTGTGGCCATTACGCAAAAGTATGATACAAAAAGAAAGTGTGAAAAGTTTGTGAACTCACAAATGAAAGTTCCTCATATGGAAAGGATGACCTGTAAACAGGCATGAAGGGGAAATGCCCAAAGAGGAAAAAAGAGTTGATATGCAAATATATTTAACAGATTAATATATGAAAGGTCCCAATGAAAATAATGGACAAAGGAATAAACAGGAAATACAATACTGTCAGATTTATATATAACCGATAAATGTATGAGAATACAGAACAAGAAGGACTTTTATTTTCCCCTAATATGTGCATAGATATCAAATTAGCAATGATGTAAATGTTTTACAAAATAAATAAGGATATGAGGGAAGCTCACTGTTGGTGATGAGAATAGAAAATTTATATACATAAAATTTTATGCAAATAAAAAGAGCATTAAAAAATCATATTTCATCGATATTAAAATATTTCCAAAAGTATATTTGGTTTTCAGTTTTGTTTCTCCTCCTCTTGTCCCACAAAAAAAAATATTTCAAATGTATGTGTTCCTATATGTTTTCCTTTTTAATGTCTTTAGTTTTCTTTTAATATTTAGGAAGATTTTCTCTATTCTGAGATAAGGTAAACGTTTGGCTGAAAGTACTTCTTTGCTTATGATGTAATTTCCTCAAGATATTTAACACTTTAATCCACATGGGACTCATCTTGGTGTGTGATGTTAAAATGAGGGTTTGTGTTTTATTTTCATAATTAGCCACGTTCCGTAATTCTAGATGTTGAACAGCCTTCTTCTCCCCGTTTATGACGGATGCCTGTGCAGTCACATTTTAAAGCCTTATACAAAATGTGTTACATTAAGTTCTCCAATTCACACCAGTCTCAAGAGTGAATTATGTGAAAGATACAGACTTAATGATAAGTTCTTTCTCAGACTGGGCCCTGTGCCGAATGGGGGAAATCATCTGGATTTCCTGGAGATAAGGGAGCAAAGAGACTTTCCTTGGACAAGGAGTTGAGGATCCTATCGTCTTATTGTCTCCCAGGGAGGGGCGTGCAAGGTGCCTCCCTGATTTAGGAGACGCAGACAAGGACCCGACTCTTGTGTCAGGAGCTGGGGAGGAATATCATCTAAGCAAAGGTGAGTCTCCAGTTCCCCTGCAAATGTGGGTTGACGATGCATAAGTGCTCCTGTGACCCGATGTCCATCACCTTAGAGAAGACAAGCTCACCTCCAAGCACCTGAACCTAGGAGAAGGCCCTGGGACTGGACTTGACCTTGGAGCGGTCGCAATGGGGAAGGCATCATGGAGAACAGAGATGAGGGAGAGATATCGAAGTTCTCACTACAATGCCCAAGAGAGGACAAGTCAGGAATGTGATTCTGCCAACCAGCTGCCACTAGTATCAGAAGAAAATGCACTTACACGTAAGACTGTTCCCGTTTCCTCTACTCTTCACGCAGGGGTTAGAAAGCTGGAGGGGAAGGACGTCATCAGGCAGGAAACAGTCTTTATCTGCCTCTGTCATTCGCCAGCCCACAGCAGCTGGATCATGCGTAAATGTGCCATTAAGTCAAGCTGGGCTCGTGATTATTTCTGACATAATCACAGTATTTGAAATATGTGAAATAATCACAGTATTCTCATTTCTGAAGTAAAACCACATTTGTGATTTAAAACAATAATAGCTTTCCAATACTTGGAAATAGCAGTTTTAAGGACAGCACCATATAGGTAAAAAGTTATATATTTTTGCATCCTACAAGATTGCTCAGTTTGGAATTACAGATGAACATCCAGTACTTGAGAAAATACTATGTAGCTGGAAAAGTCTTCATAGAAATGTGGTATTTGAGGTGAGACTTGAAGGGAGGATAGAACTGCAAAAAGTGGATAAAGGGGAGAGGAAATTGATGGACACTTCAGAAAGAGGAGATAGCAGGAGATGCTGCTAATAGTAGTAATAGTATAATAGAAGCAGCGGCAGAGGAAGTTGTGGTGGTGGCAATTATAGAGTAGCAATAGACGCTCCCCTTTATTGAGTATTTATGCTACACTGCTATATCTTCATATTATATCTATACTATATTTATTTATACTGACTATTCTAGGTACTAAGCTATGGATAATGAGCTCTAGTACTTTCAGGGAAAAGGGGCCAAGAAGTACAAGTGTAAGTTGTGTCTGGGCAAAGTTGACTTGTTTAGTTTTGCAGAAGGGTTTTCATGGGAACTCCATGAATGGTAGACCTGAGCAGTTAAGTTGAAATCAGTTCTTGCTGATTTAAATGTAGTACTTAAGCAGCATTAACCTGAAGAGAGCCAGTGTTTTTCAGAAATGGAGTGAGAAGTTCATGAACATAGTATAGAAGAGTGTTCTGGAAAAAAAATGTGAACAGGATTTAATGAAACAGAAAGAGGAAGACAGAGACAAGATTTGCTATGAGCCTGGAATACAAACCCAAATATTTTAGTGCTATGTACCTGATTGCAGAAGTAACAGATGGGAACATTAGTATGTCTTTTTTCAATGTGTTTATATTTTGTTTCACTTTTCTTTTTAGTCATTCTTCTCTCTTATGAGCCTCATCTCCCCACCCCTTCCTTCTCCTCCCTTTTTTTTCTGATTTGAAACTTATTATGTACCCCAGAAAAGGCATGTTCTTCTAATCTGTTCTTGTGTGAGCAGACCTATTGTGGGTGGGACTTTTTGATTAGGTTATTTTCACGTAGATCTAACTCACTCAATTCTTAATCTTTTATTGGAGTCCTTCATGAAGATTAAAAGACAAGAAAACCAAGAGAGCTTAGAGACATCTAGAGAGAGAAAAAATAAAATGCAGCAAGGGAAGACAGAAGGGCCTATAGGGTCTGAGGGAGCCATTTTGAAAGCAGAACCCAGAGAGAAGAAAGGACAGCAGACGTCATCATAAGATCTTCCATGTGACAGGAACCCCAGGTGTCAGCAGTCTTTCCTCATAGAAGGTATCCTCTTGCTCAAGCCTTAATTTGAGCATTTTCATGGGCTTAGAAGTAGAATTTGAAACCTAATAAATCCTTTCTTTAAAAGCCAATCTATTTCTGGTATATCACATTCCAGCAGCTTTAGCAAACTGAAAATGATGTCAGCACCAGAGAAATGGGGTGCTGCCATTTGAAAATAACAAAAATGGTAGAATGGCTTTGAAGATTCTGGAAGAATTGTGAGGAGCTTATAGAAAGGGCTTGGACTGCTTTGAAGAGACTTTGGGTGGAAATATGGACATTAAAGATACTTCCAGTGAGGCCTTAGACAGAGATGATAAATGTGTTATTGCAAATTGGAGAAAAGACAATGTGTGTTATAAAGTGGCAGAGAATTTGGTAAAATTGAATACAGCTATTGTATGGACGGGAGAAGTTGAAAGCAATGAGCTTGGATATCTAGCTTGAGGAAATTTCCAAACTAAATGTACAAGCAGCAGCCTGGCTTCTCTTTACAGCTTATAGTAAAATGTGAGAGGAAAGGGATATGCTGAGAACTGAACTCTTGGGTACATAGAAATTGATGATTTGGAAAATTCTGAGTTTCCAGAAAGTAAGTCTCCAGAGAAGAGAGCCCAATGTGAAGAATTAACCAGTCAGCCATTTCAGTATAAGCCAGGAATGGAAATGCAGTTATCTAGGAAGGATTTGTGGAAAGTCTTGTTGTCTACTGGTTGGGACCCTTTATGATGCATGCCAAACTGACAAGGTTTTGCAAGATCTGCATGAACGGAACCACTGCCAGCCTGGACTAATAGGGACAGAAAACGGACACATTGAAGGAAAAATGACCTCAAAGTCAGAACCATGGAAGCCAAGGACTGAAGCCAAAAAACCTCAGGCTAGGAGAGTGGATCCACCTGAGCATATGGAGAAGGTGAGTTTGTCTTGGGGTTTGCAGAGGGCAGGCCTTCTGCCATGTGGCTCAGGAAGAGTGCTGTGACCCCAGAGCTCTCGCATGCCTGGAGAACTGAGGGTAGCTAAGCAGCCTCATTGTTCAGGAAGAATGATGCCACCCCAGGCCTCAGAGAGGGGGAAGCACATTCCCCAGGCATTGGGGAGAGCCTTGCAGCACCCCACTGTTCAGAAGGGGCTGCACATGTGCGTTAGAGATGGCACAGCATTCAGGTGCCATCCCGATGCTTGAGGAGAGCAGGGCTGTGAGCAAGGTGGTCTGCCCAGTGCTGGGAAATCTTAAAACCCTCACCCCAGTGTTTGGAGAGAGCAGGGTTGCTGCATGAGCCCTTGGCAACGGTGGGACTGCTGCACTCTCAAGCCCTGAGTATGAACAGGATTCTCTAGATGACTCTCAGGCTTTCTAATATAATGGAGTTTGCCCTGCAACTTTTTGAAACTGTCTAGGAATTTTAATACCTGTTTTTCTTCCAATTCCTGTGAAATTGGGAATGTTTATCCTATGACTGTCCCTCTTTTGTACTTTGGAACCAGATCATTTGTTCTGAGTTTCATAGATCCACAGCCACAGGAGAACTTTGTACTGAAACAGGTCATGCTGGTAGTTGACTTTGATGAGACTTTGTGCTGTGTTTGACTCGTATTGTATTTGGGTTGTTATTGAAATGGTTTAAGACTTTTGTGACATTGTGATGGAATGAATGTAGTTTGTATGTGGAAAGACCAACACTTTTTGGGGTTCAGAAGGTGGAGTGTTTTGAAACTGTTATGTACCCCAGAAAATCCAGTCCTTCTAATTCATTCTTGTGTGTGCAGATGTATTTGGACAGGACTTTTTGATTAGCTGGTTTCCATGAAGATGTAGATCAACTCAGGGTGGGTCCTAATCTTTTGCTGGAGTCCTTAGCGAGAGGATAAAAGAGAGTGAAAGGTGAGAAAGTTCAGAGTCATTTAGAGAGAGAGAGAAAAGTAAACACTCAGGAGAACCCATAAGGACCCTCAGGAGCTGAGGGAGTCATTTTGAAACCAGAACCCAGAGAGAAGAAGAACTAGCAGGCATCATCAGGGGCCTTCCCACGTGGCAGAGGAAACTCAGATGCCATCAGCCTTTCCTCAGAGAGGGTATCCTCTTATTAATGCCTTAATTTTGGCATTTTCATGGCCTTAGAACTGTAAATTTGTAACTTAATAAATCTCCTTTGTAAAAGCCAATCCAATTCTGGTATATTGCATACTGGCAACTTTCGCAAACCGAAACAGCTTCCCTTCCCTTCTCTTCTCTCTCTCTTTGCTGAAGGTGAGTGAAGGAGAAAGGATGTTTGTTCATGGTAGATCAAGAGTAGCAGGATGAGTACAGAGTGGGGTGGGGGACCGTAAGGAACCAAATAAAGGCCATGAAAGTGATTGGAAGACAAAGGAGTTATGTTTACAAGAAGACATCGGAGACTTGGTCAAAAGCAATGATGGCTCAGGGCCCAGATGACATAGGGAAAAACAGTGAGACACATGTGTCTCCTCCCTTTCTCACCCCATTCACTCCACTTCTGGCTAAAGTGCCCCCTGGACCTTGAGGTTTGAATGTCAGCACCAGCAAAGGACATGGAAGAAGAGAACAGTGGCAACACGGGGAGATAAGGGACCTTCTAGAACAAGAGGCTGAGCAATTTTTGTTGTTGTTGTTTTATTGTTTTGCATCAGTCAGGCAGCAAACTTTAAGCAGCTCAGATACAGTGAGTTGACATCTTTGGCTTGTAGATCTGAGCTCAATGGTTGGGTTTTCAGGAGAAGTTTTGAGTTTCTGAAGGCCTGGGAGGGCGGATTCCTTTTGCTGAAATTTAGAGTCTTCCCTGGGACTTCGCAGCTTCGTGAACAGGTCCAGGAGAAGACAGAGGACATCCTCAGTCATTGATGCCTCCAGTTATGTTCTTTGAGACTTAGCAGCAGCCTCCAGAGTGCTGACCGCTGCCCCCTCCGCAGCAGCTGGAGCCACCCGAGGGCTGGCTGCAGCAGTCAGAGCTCTGGTGCCTGCGGCGGAAGGATCTGCGGCGCCAGTGGTGGCTCAGGCAGCAGCTCCCACCCCCAGAGCTGCAGCAGTCCCCAGAGCTGGGGCCACAGCAGCCCCCCAAGCTGGGACCACAGCAGCCCCCTGAGCTGGGACCACAGCAACCCCCAGAGCTGACACTGCAGCAGGAAGAGACTGGAGCTTTGGGGGGGCACTTAGGAGGACATTTTGGGGGGCATTTAGGAGTTTGGCACTTGGGAGGACACTTGGGGGTGCACTTGGGAGGGGGCTGGCACTGCTGCTGGCTCTGCTGGCAGGACATCTCGGCAGGCGGGCAGGAGCTGGGTGAGAGACACACACAGTCAGACACAGGACAGAGGTCACCCCACTCTTTTGTCATTTCAGCATTATTTCACTATGTACATTTACAGAAAACAAATCCCAGGCATATGCTTATCATTTCTGATAATCTTGTCAACTATACTAACAACGTCAGATTTGAGCTTAACTTTCTTTTTTGTAAAGTAGGAAGGGATTACTATCTTTTACGAAGTGGAAATTTTGAGAAGAATTGATGTTAGCAATCTGAAAAGAGAATTTTTTCCCATGTCACCCAAATTTTTTAATAGTCCCATGGAGAATAAGTGACTGTAATCTTGTCTTCAAGGAAAATAAATGTCCCATGGGAATAGTGTCCTCAGTAGTTTTACCTTGTAGAGACAAAGAAGGTCAGAGTAGAAAGGGAAACAAATACCTGAAATCGCTCAACTGTAATTCAGCCACTCTGATTTGTGACATGACTGCAAAAGGCCTTATCTTTGTCTTCGTGTCTTTAAGAGCTGTCACTCCTTTACCTGGTCATTTTCCCTTAGGACAAAGGCCCTGATGCTAATGAAGAATTTGAGGTCACCATTAACTAGCTTCACCCTGGACATCTGTAAATCGTATAAGCTACTAGAGCTGCTAGAGAAAGGTCACCTGTCTCCCTTCCTTTTGGCTCACATCTTTAGTACTGAACTGACAGCTGTGCCTGCCTCCTTTCAGCTTCTGTTCTCCTATTGAAATGATGATAATAGCGCCTTCTTTTCTGCTTTGAACTTGCTATCCAAAATGACCTCATCTCCCCTTGCAGAAATCCTTAAACACCTGGAACCCCCTAAACTCGGGGAGACAGGTGTTGGGCTGCTAGGCCATCTGCTCTCCTACTGAGCACCTAGGAGTACACTCTTTCTCTCTCTGAAACCCAGATGTCTAAGGAATTGGTTATTGAGTGCGTAGGAGAAAAGAATCCACAGCCTTTGTCCGGTAACACTAGTGCACTCGTGTCTCTGAGATGTCACCGTCCTGTACACTGTCTTGCATAGGGATTATAAAACTTGTTCTGAAGTTTTCTCAACTCTGGAGCTTTTACAATGTGTTCTCAGGCCCAATTCCATACCCATGTGTTTCAGCAATCTCCAAGCATGCCTCTGACCTCTCCTCATTTTGACTTTGCAGAGGGAGAAACAGTGATATCCTCAAATGTCAACTCCCATTTCTGAAACTCTCCCACGATACCAGAGCAGCCACTCACTATACTTCCTCATCGTGAGAGTCATAAACAATTGTAAATGTGTTGGGTTCCTCTAAGTACAACATAGCAACCGCCCAGCTCCTCTAGCTCTGGCAGTCTGCTCCCCCTGCTCCTTGTCTGCCCTTCTAGGCTCTCTATTAATATGAACTTCAGTTCCCAAGGCTCCCCCAGCCTCCACTTCTGGTATGGGCATCCGTCCTGGGGAAGCCCCTCTCCTGCCCCGGGGACACTCACCGGCTCACAGGCAGGCACAGGGTCCGTCAGCACCTGGGAGGTGAGTGGATGCAGGTGCTCTGCTCCCCAGGCCTTTTATCCTGGCCTTGGGCTCCGCCCCAGCCTGTGAGCCAGGCCCTGGGCATGAGAGGACCTGCCCGCTGCCACCCACGTGGCCATGACACCCAGGGATGACAGGCAGATTCTCACCTGCCTCCTGCCCGGGACTCAGGGCAACGGCTCCAAGCCAGGACTAGGGCTGTTTAGAGATGGTCTAGTGTGAACTAGATTCCCAGAATCTAAATGTGAACGCTTGCATCCTAGCCACACTGGTGGATAGTGTGTGTGCACATCCGGTCGTACTATCCTCAGCATAGATACCTAATTTCCTTGAAATGACACTGTCTCCCATCTGGGTGGTTCTTTCTTGACTCTCTTTCCCTGGGCCTCTTTCCAACATTCCCCACTCCAGAGAGAATCAATCACCTAATTACTCTTGACCTCTGAGGAAACCCATTCAGGTCCCACAATGTTTTCAGGAGGGCGGCTACAGTCGTTTGACTAACATTCAAATTTCCGTGCAATTGTACCACTTCTCCTATTTACGTTTGAAGAATAGGCAGGACTGGCCTGTTAGCTTTCCTTTGAATGTGTCTTTCTGCCCAAGCTCCATGATCTTTTCCTTTCTGAGACAATGTCATTCAAATTCCACTTACTTTGTCATCCTTTATGAGACATATCTCACAGATGAACTTCTAATAATCCCCTTGACAGCACGATTTGTGTCTTATATTTCCGTATTCCCCATCTGCAACTAGTGCAAAACCCCACGCACATAATGGGTGGCTCAATGATATTTTAAATCCTGTCCCTAGAGCTACACTGACTTTACAGTTTGCAAATAGCTGCTCCATGCCACTTTGCTCAGCCTCAGAGGACACCAAGCTCTGAGTCACACGTGGTGAGCCATGAGACCCTGGGAAATCTGCCCCGTCTCACCTGGGCATGGCATCGCATTGCTCAGCTGATTCCAATGAGCTTGCTAGTGGCGGAATGGCTAGGATATCGATTCCTTGGCTCACACAAGAGCCCAGCTCCTAATTCTCAGAAGGATGGAGCTCAGAATCCGTGGTCCATGCCTCTGCCTCGAGGTAAGGCAGCACTCAGCTGTCAGCCAGTCTTGAACTCAGATGAGTCACAGAACAGCTATAACATTGCTAGTCTTTTTTGTCCTTGGTTATTAGCTATCAGTGGCTTTGGCACCATTTAATAAAGATTTTGGGTTGAGAAGTCTTCTGAGGTCACCTAGTGATCCAAAGGGTTTCCTCTTACACCCCCCACTATTCTCTCATCTTCTTGGAGAACTGGAGGAGACACTGTTGAGATCTTATGGGAAATAATCCAGATTGATTTAACTGTGGCCTCCCACCATCTTATCTTCTGAGCCCGGGACTGTCACATCAATAAATTGTAGTTTTTTTTTTTACTCCCTGTGAAACTTTCTTTTAAAGTATAAATGATGAACAATGGTTTGAAAGCAGTAAAACATACAGTAATTATTTCTTAATTCTTAATTGGAGAAGATATTTTAAGAATGGCACAAACCCATAGTCTGTAAAGAAAAATCTTATTGAATTTAAGTACATGAAAATTAAATTTATATGGCAAAATACCATAAATAAGATTAAAAGACATATAATTAATGAGAGAAAAATGCAATGCATGTGCCAGGTAAGGAATTAATATCTGTAATGTACAAATAACTTTTACAAATTAGCAATATAAACATTTTTAAAAATCTAATAGACAATGGACCTAAACAGCCCATTCATACACACACACACACACACACACACACACACACAGATAAATAAATGGAAAAACAAATTTGAAAAGTTGTTCAGCTTTACTAATTTTCATACAAAAGCAAACAAGGCAACAAGGTGATAGCTTGTATTTTTGGAAGGGTCTGTCAGATTCATTTATTTATCTCAAACTCATGATTGTAGGGGCTAACAAAACTCAAAATGTGTGAGTTTATGGCAATAAACCTTCATATTTTGGAGTTGCTATATAAATTGTTATAACGATTCTGTATGGCAGTTTGGGTTATTGGCATGTGATTAATTTAATTTGAAATTAGCATCTATGCACTAATTGTTCTAGAAATTTAGCCTGAGGAAATAAAGCTATTATATAGAAGAGATAAATTCTAAGAATGTTCTCTGCTGGTGAACACATCTAATTTAGATAAGTAAGAAAGTTCAGCAAAGTAGCAAGATACGAAATGAACGGACGAAATGGAAATGAACCTGATCACACCAGCAGCGCCAGGATAATAACCGTCTCCGGAAGGATCATCAATACATGTCAGGATTGTCGGGGCAAACGTTTGCTAAGGTGCAGATATTTAAATAATCTGAACGCATCTTATCTTTAGTTGTTACTTCAAAGGAAAAGTTGTTAGGTTTACAACGGAGAAATGTGGCAGACACCACCTTAAATGGGACATAGAGGCCCCGTGTGGCCTGGCTCATGTTCTGAAGAAATGCATCATCTGAACTTAGTGAAGAAGAAACATCAGAAAAACCAAAATCAAGGGACCTTCTTCAAAGCCAGTGGCCTCTACTCTTCAGAACTGTCCAGGTCAAGAAGTACAAATAAGAGTGGAACACTGTCACACATCGGCCGAGGCTAAGCCAGCAACTAAAGGCGATGTGTGGCTCTGGGTTGGATTCTGAACCAATGAAAAGTTGTTTGCTAGAACAAATGGAAAACTTGAATAAAGTTAGTTGATAAATGATAGCA
>PVIY010051112.1:0-15851 GCA_004026745.1 Myrmecophaga tridactyla
GGTCGTCGATCGAGCCCCGGGGTTTTCTAACCTCAAATGTCTCACTCCTCGGGTTCCCGGGTGGCCCATCCCGGTGTGTATCAATAAAAGCCTTAACCCGCATCTGGCCTCAGTGAAGACTTCTCTCGCGACCGCCGGCTGGGGAAAGTGCCGGCTCCAGCTTACCCAGGTTAATTCTCTGCGAGCTCGCCCCCAAACCCACCCAGTGTACCAGTTTGCCTGGCACTGCTGAAGCAATCCGCGGCACTTTGGGACACATTTTGAAGAAAGACCTGATGGTATTTACTGAAGTATCCAATGTGGGACATGAAGGCAAATGTTGAGGTATGGATTTCAATTCTTTCCTCCAACCTGACTGTTTTTTATGTTCACCCACTGTGTCCCCCAGCATATATCCTCAGCAAACTGCTTTCTGTTTAAAATTATTAACTGATAGCTTCTGCCTGCCATCAGGTAGACCCTCCACAGGGCAGGTTGTGGTGTTCACCCTGGACCCTTTTTTGAACATGCATCCTGCTGAAAATCTATTGCTCCATACACAATTATTATGAGGAGCTCCTACCTGTTTCTTTTGCTTTATTACACCAATCTTAATTCTCACCCCCCATTCAATCAAACTATGTTGCTTTTTGAAGCATTCAAATCCCATCTGTTCCATAAAACTCACTCAGTCTAAAGTGATCTCTATGTCCTTTAAATTGTATAGAACACATACCAATCTATCAAGCAAGAAATTATGTTCTGCATTATGACATCTCTTCTTATTGTCAATTTAAATATTTTATTATTTAACATTTCACATGGTCTTCTATCATTAACTAAAATATAAATTCTTTATGGATACAGAATTTACCTTATATTCCTTTATATTGCTTCATTACACAAAACCTACAAGGACATATTACCTTGCACTTAGTAGATGATTAATAAATATACACTTGATTATACTCTAGCTCTAGCCACTGCCTCCATTTTCTCACCATCCATTTCCTTCTAGTTCCCAGGTAATCATACACCCAAACATTCTCAAGTATCTGTTTTAGCTGAAACACAATGCTCATGTAAAAGAAATGCAAGCTATAACTAGAAAGATATGTTGCAGTTTTATTTTGGAGGTCTAAAATGCAAGACTGAGTAATGAACACTTCATTTGGTAGGCAATTATAAGTCACTAAATGTGTTTTTTTAACAAAGGGGTAGTATGATAATGGCCATATATTCAGTAAAGAAGATTAATTTCCTTGCTTGTGTATGATGAATTAGAGGGGAAAGAGGCAACTGAGGATTGATATTTTTGAAGTAGCTATTGAGAAGGGTTAGGTGAGAGGTAGGAAAGGGCCTGAAAGAAGGCAGTGGCAGAAATGTAAAAAAGGAATATTTTAAGAGAATCTTTAGGATGTTCAGTGGGTTAGACAGAGGAACTGGAAAAGAAAACGAAGAGTTAAATGTGACATGTTTCAATCCTCAGTGCTGGTAAAAAGTATTATATCATTATTAGAAATAAGGAAGTCAAGGAAGAGTTGATTGGGAGAAAAATACAATGAGTGATTTCTAATATGCTGAGTCAGGGATTGTAGCAGCTATCCACACAGAGATATGCAGGAGGCAGCTGGAGATCTGGGACTATAAATTAAAAGAAATATCACTAGAGGTACAATTTTGGAAGGGTTCATAGTTTGTAAAAGCATAATCTTCAAGTTTTCTGAATTTATCCTGTTGCCCCCACCTAAACTAGTTCAGTTGCCACAGATCAAACTATGCCCTACAGTGAGCTGCCAACATGGAGTTCAAAAAAGAGAATGGTATTAGTGTAGCTGGGCTAGAATGCAAGCCAGGCTCCTCCATGAATATGATCTTTACCCCTTACCTTACTCAAATTCTTCCCCATTATATTATTGGAGCTTCCAATAGAAGTCTGTGAATTTCTCTAAAGTACCAGTAAATTTCACAGTAATGATATAGTAAAATGATAAATCACTTATAATTAGTATACAGAGACTAAAATTGGAGCCATTAATACCTTCTCAGATCTTGTGCTGCATTGCACACTTTGGTTGTGATGTTATTGACATGCTTCAATTAACCACACAGCCACACACAATTTCTAGAAACTGCACTCTCCATAAGGCTTGGTGCAATCCAGACAGAACAAGTACTATATTCACAATTGACTTTCACAGCCTCACTTGCAATAGTTAAAAGCATGACACTGAAGACGAACTCAGAAAAGCTAAGAGAATCATTTTGCCAGATTGGATTAATATCAATGGGAAGAAATAATAAGTGACTCATAGAACATCAAAGGGTGTGGATGTATTTAAAGAAGACTGAAAAAGAATACAAGTGTGAGTTCTCATGAGTCTCAAGAAGTAAACCTGTAACTTACGGCCAAGAAAACCAAGAAGCAAAGTACTACCTACAACCCTAGACAAATGGAATACAGAATAACAGAAATTACAGAATAACAGAAATTACAAATAACAGAAAATACAGAATTACAGAAATTACAGAGACTAAACCAATCATTACAAAAACAATTAAAGTTATAGTTTATGGGAGGAGGTTATACAGAAAATTGACACTGGAAACTGCAAAGAAATAGCTACTCTGAGTGGGCTTCACATGCTCAGAGTTGACTGAGATTGACAATACAGGGCTTCTTGTGCTTTTCTCTATATATCTTTTGTGTGTGTGAGTGTGTGTGTGTATATATATTCTTTGTATATCTTTGTACCTGCACATAAAATACATATAGACACTGAAGTTCCTTTATACATTTAAACCATGTTTTAATATGACATCTATGTGAGAATTTTTAAAAACAATATGTTTTAAGAGACACTACAGATGAAATATCATATGCCAGTTTGGGGAATTGTTGTTTTGAACATAAGGAATATAAGCATATTGAAAGGAGAAAGGGTAAGTGTAGATTGATGTTTCTTAAATTCTATGTTCTATGATGTCATCTAGGGTATAATAACACATGGTTGATTGAGATAAATATTTAGTTATTCAGTTGCCCTAAATTTCTTAGACACCAGGAGGAAAAAACACAATAGGAGGAAGAAAACAAAACTATTCCATGGGAATAAAGCATTGTTTTAAATTTTATTGTTTGTTCCAGGAACACTAGCATTGCTTTTGGCGTACTTATCTGTGTGTGCATGTGTTTGTGTATATGTATAGGCATGTGTATGTTTGATAGATAAAGGGTATTTTCACCACCTTGAAAATACCCTTTTCATCATGCATAGTTTTATTGAGACTACTGAGATCAGGTCATTCATAGATAATGAAGCAATGGGGATGCAAATGAATAGCTAGTGTATAATAATGATAAGCAATAGGATTGTGATTGAATACATTGAATAAATTAAGACAGAGAAAACTAAACAGATAGAAATTAAATAATATGTAAGATGAAGATCTTGTGAGAGCCAAGGGGTAGACTTGAAGAGACTGGATACAGAATAGCAGTGAACAACCCCAAAGGGTGCCATTTCCAGTTTAGTCTATAAGAACATCTTACCCTGTAGCTGTTCAATGAACAACCTATGCAACCATAAGTGGCCACCCTGCTTGGTGTGGAAAGGCCTGTTAGATTTTTTTTCTGTTAATAATGATGAGTCAGATGTTAACTCTGGCTTAAATAATGGCCAAAGCTTTAAAATGCCAAGCACCTAGTTTCCATGATATACTCATGCACCAGTAGATTTCTAAGTTCAAAAGAGACTGGAATGAAATGATAACGTTTTCTGAAATCATTTTATGTTTCCCTTCTCTGAATATAGATTTAATTGACATGTTCTCCCTCCAAAGTAAAGAAAAGGACAATAAAATGGAACCCACCAAACTTTAAAAGTTGAATCCAAAGTGTTGTTATATTTAAAATTTTTTCTCAAGTAAAAGCAAATAAATGATTTTAATTTCTTTCCTCTTTCTTCAAGTTGTACTGTGATCTTTAAACAGTGAAACAAATTTTAAATCACTCTAATATTTTCAGATTTTAATATTTTTACAAAGAAAGAGGTAAGGAATAGTTATAAAAGTTACTTTGAAAGCATCCAATCACTTCAAGAGCCAACAGGTTGCTCTCAGATGGTTATAGCACTGGTCGTTATGGACTCAGCTTGGCTTGAACTTGTAACCTAAACCTCAAAGTGTATCCTACAACTACCTATCAAAGTCACACTTGCATATGACCCTCTCACTGCTGCCAAATACTACAGGGATTTTGAATACTTCACAAAATCTCATTAAGGTAAATGTTTTTAAATTCAGGATAGCTATAAAAAGCACAAATAAACCTAAAGTTAACATATGTTTTTCAACATTTAGTATAGGCTATTTGATTTTTGGTAATCATATGCCACTCTTGAAGCAAGCAAAATACATTTGAAATAATTAGCTTGTACTTTGTAAATAAACAAAGCCTGTCTTATCTAATTTAAATGTTATGTGAAACCTATTTAAAGCAATTTAACAGTTTACTTTTTAGCCATTGAGTCAAAAACTTGCAAAAGAAATGCTGCAACTAATTGTCCCAGTGTTATCAAATCTACTAAGGAAGCAATAAGTATTACATTGCTTAAAATAATGACAATACTTTCTCCCCCCAGAATAAAGAACATGGGTAAATGTTCAATAAAATAAGTTCAAGAAGGTCTCCCGAAAAGATCATTTTGGAATTGGGTGTTTCACACATTCAAATTGTTTTTCTAAGTACAAATTTAACATCAATGCCATTCATTCCAAACAGATATTGAGTTGGTAATGTCAATGGAGATCTTATTTCAGAGAACCAAAGAGTATCACATTTATTCTGCCTTTCAACGGACTGTCACTGTAACTGCTGTAACTATAGCCTGGTATTGTGGTAGCACATATGCCATAATTTAATTTAAAGAAAAGGTTCAATGTACAAGAATTTCCACATACTCCTCCTGCCATCTGAAATTAGAAAATCTAGGCATTTTTTTTCTGAGTTTAATGAAGCAAAGCATGAGCCTGAGTGAAGCAGAATTGGAGCTCTCATATGCCCCCGTGAGTTAAATCCAGGATCACATGAAGCATTTCAAGTCTGGATATTCCTGGATTTTGCCTCCAAACTATTTGTCTTCATCCCTATCAGAAACAATAGAAACAAATGTTGAAATGTTACATTTTAACTTTCAGAAAAATCCTTTGCAATTTCTATGTCCCCTGGAAGAAGGCTCATGAAGTAAGAAGCATTGTCTATTCTGTTCCTTGTTGTGAACCTGGAACTATTTCTTGCAAAGAGAAGGCCTCAATAAATATATATGCTGATTGATAGATTACTAAAGCCCCAGACAGTTCTTCTCTGAGTGCAACCTCCATTACTGCTACAGAAGAGAGCCATCATTTTCAGAATCTAGCAAAGCACACTTTTAGTCTTGAAGGAATTTTTACATGAATGACCACCTTCAGGGGAGATGTCTAAGAGACAGGTTCCTATATTTTTCAAATATATAATGTAAAGGAAAATCTGTGCATGATATTTAAAACCAAAATCATTCTCTCTTTCCTCCCTAAACCTCTTGTTGCTCCAATAATCCCTGTCTTATCTCATGACAATACACCTACACAATCATCTGAGCTAGATACCTTTTGATTCCTTCTTCTGAATCTCCATGTCTATAAAAAGTTACTATGCTACAGAAATTATTTTTCTTTAACTCCTTCCTAAATCTATCCCCCTACCTCAAGTACCATAGGCAGTACTGATTCATACCTGGATTACATTGCAAAAGGCCAGCTGTTTCCTTTTCCTCCAGCTTTCTCCCACTCCACCATACTATTAGAAGTGACACCAGGAGTCATCTTACTAAAATTGCTCTGATCATGTCACTTCCAAAATCAACACTTCCAGGCTACAATGTTTTATCTACAAAGAGAGCAAGAACTTTGTAGCATGACAATTGAAAATTTTCACAACCTGACGATCTCAACTCTTGCTACTATTGTCCTCATAACACCCATGGTTTAGCCACGCTAAAATATTCTTAATCCTTCTAAAACAGCTTTGACTTTCCAAACCTCAAAAACCATATCACTCAGAACTTAGTTTTAGGAAACATAAACCACTCTAGCTATTTTAATCATAAAATGGATTCAATATAGCATATTAGAGACTTAGAAAATCAGTGAAAGAGTGGAGAAGCAGCCTCCATCTGCATTACCAGGAATATGTCCCAGGATAGCATAGAAGAGCTGGCCTCCCAACTTTCTGCCATAAACAGAAAGCTAAGGAAACAGAGCCTACTGCTGCAACTGCTCTCTTCAGGAACTCAAGTACTGGAATAGCAATCAAGAATAAGGATTTTGGGCAGGCCACGGTGGTGCAGTGGCAGAGTTCTTGCCTGCCATGCCAGAGACCCGGGTTCAATTCCCGGTGCCTGCCCATGTAAAAGAAAAAAAAAGAATAAGGATGTATCTGCAGCTGAAATTGTTAGGTGTAGAGCCTCAGCACCCTAGCTGCAAGAAAATCTGGGAAATGACATTCTTACTTTCCATTCTCTACAGTTCAGGGAGCTACACTAGATGGAGATTAGAATGAGGCCTTTAGAATTGTGTTTGTGAAGCCCAACTGAAAAATGTCCTTTGTGACATAGAGCCATGCTAAAATCAAGGTAAATGTAAAAACAAAAACAGATTGAGGGTGGGCCATGGTGGCTCAGCAGGTAAGAATGCTTGCCTGCCATGCCCGAGGACCCGGGTTCGATTCCTAGTGCCTGCCCATGTTAAAAAAAAACAACAGATTGATCACTCCCCTCTGGATTTTATGTATATATTTTCTATTGTAAAAGGAAAAAAGGTGAATCAGAGAGATCATATTGTATAAAGCTGGTGGAGTTACAAAATAGTATTTTCTTTTCACATTGTATTTTTCAAAATGTTTCTAGATTCGAAGACTAAACTTACCAGGGAATAAAACCACAGCTACTTTCCTGTGCCTTTCAAGTTATCCATTTTCTGAGTATTTTCCAAATTACTTCCAAAATATGGAAAAATTACTCTTATAAGCCCTCCCCACAAAAGTTTTGTAAATATTGTGCGTGTGTGTTTTAAGTTCATGATTTTCAGAAATGCTTACAACAGCTTTATTATGATATAAATGATACATATCATATGAACTATATATAAAGTATAAAACTTGATAAGATTTTAAATACGTACATACATGTGAAACCACCACAATCAAAATAATGAACATATCCATTACCCTTAAAAGTGTCCTCATATTCCTTTGGAATTCCTCCTTCTTGATGTCTAGTGCCTTGAAAATTGATGCTTCATACATTTTGTCTGTTTTGGGGTTTTTGCTTTGTTTGCTTCTTTGTGTGTTTTTCTTTAATTTCATGTGATGGAGTAAATCAGGTCCCTTTTGCAGAAACAGAGAACTAAAGTTGTTCTTTTTTTCTTTATTATATATTTTTAGTCATTTTCTGAGTGGTTGATCTAGTCAATATTGTAGATTAAGCCAATATGCATCAACTTATTAAAATTCACTTCAAATTAATATTAACTTGGCCCTGGTAAAATACAGAAACTAGCCTACATTCTCTCTTTGTATTATTATTGTCATATATATTACATCTATAAATATTAAATACACTTTAATGTCTTTTAAAAAATTTAAGAGAAAAAACATATATTTATGTACCCTTTTATTTTTCAACTATTGCCACTGCTCTTTCTATATTCTTACAGATTCCAGTTACTATCTAGTGCCATTCCCTTCCAGCCTAAAGGACTTTCCTTGATGCTGGGCTACTAGTAATTAGTCTCTCAGCCTTTATCTCAGCTTTTTTTTTCACTTTTCCTTCTGAAGGATAGATTTCCTAGATGTAGATTTCTTAGCTGAAATTTTTTTTCCTTTTAGCCCTTTGAAAACATCATTTCACTGCTTTCTAGCCTCCATTATTTCTGATGAGAAGTCATTTGTTAATCTTACTGAGGTTTCTTTGTACATGATGATTGTTTGCTCTTACTGCTCCCAAGATTTTCTCTGTCTTTGTATTTCAACAGTTTAATTGGTGTGTCTAGGTGTGAATCTCTTTGTAGTCACTCTACTTAGGGGTTGTTGAGGTACTTGGGTCTGTAGATTGATGTTTATTGGCAAATTTTTGAAGTTTTCTGCTATTATTTCTACAAATATTCTTTCCACCCTTTTCTCCCTTAGTTTTCCTTCTGTAAGTCTCCTTATATATATGTTAGTAAACTTGCTGTCAACCTACATGTGTCTGAGGCTCTGTTTATTTTTCTACTGTCTTTGATCTCTCGGTTCTTCAGATTGGGCAATTTCCACTAATCTATTTGAAGGCTGTTCATTCTTCTCAAACCTTCTGTTGAGCCCCTCTAGTGTATTTTCATTTCAGTTATTTCACTTTTCAACTCCAGTATTTCCATGTAGTCCTTTCTTATACTTTGCATCTCTTTATTAGGAATCTCTAATTGCCGAGTCATTGTTATCATACTTTTCTTTAATTTTAAACATGGTTTCCTTTAGTTCTTTAAACACATTTATTACCAATGCTTTGAAATTTTTCCCTGCTGAATTCAACATTTGGGCCCACTAAATTTTTACTGACTGCTTTATTTTCCTGAATATGGATTGCCCTTTCATGTTTCTTTGCATATCTCATTATTTTTTGTTAAAAACTGTATATTTTAGATAATATAGCCACTATGGATACTGATATTCCCCCCTGAGAAAATATTTTCTCCCTGCTATTGCTATTGCTTTTTTCTGTTTGTTTTAGAAACTTCCTGTAACTCTGTGAGGTTGGTCTCCACTGCTGTAGGTAGCCACCAATGACTCAGCTCAATATCTTTTTAAATTCTTATTTTAATTTTTAAGCTTGGCATCTATGAGGTCATCCCTGTAATATATAAACTGAGAGTCAGTCAATAATTTGTCAATGGTTCTGTTCAAGCTCTTTGAGCCAATAAGTCTTCTAATGTTTATCACTGGATCTGTATGTTTCATTTAAAGTTCAGGCACTTTCAGTCATACCCCAGTTTTCTGTATTCAGTTTCTGTGTTCTTTTGCATCTTCCCAATGCAAATGTGTGGTCTCCCAGTTAGCCAGGGATATGTGAATAGACTAGACTCTCTTTGGTCTCCCATTCAAACGTACAATGAAAGGCAGTGTTGAGATTTAATCTATCTGCTGTATGGCTTGTCTCATCTCCAGGATCTTAGTTCTGGTTGACCTACTGGCCAACTGAACAGAGTTATTGCTCTTCTTATTTACTTGCTCCCAAGATCACCACTTTTCCTGAGAATGCTCTTGGGAATGGGTTTTTCACCTTCCACACCAAATCCAGTAGCAAAACTTCTGGCTTTCATGGTCTTCGTCACATACCAACAAAGATGTGGTAAATGAAAGCAGCCACAGGCAATGCGATAGATTACCAATGTTCTTAAGTTCAGTTGTTTTTCATAAATCAATGTTTTCCAACATATTTGTTTGTCTGGGTGGCTGATTTTGCTTTGGCTGATTTCAGGAACCATGAAATATTTGTTTTTTATAATATTGCCCAGTTTCATAGTTTTTTTGGGGGGGGTGTCATGGTCAGGTTCATGTTTCAACTTGGCCAAGTAGTGGTTGGGCAAGTGCTGGCTTGTCTGTTGCGATGAGGACATTTCATAGAATTAAATCATGATCTTGTCAGCTGCATCCACAGCTGATTCCATTTGTAGTCAGCCAAAGGGGTGTGTCTTCTGCAATGAGTGATGCTTCATCTAATCACTGAAAGCCTTATAAGGAGGATTCAGAAGAGACAGGCTCTTCCTGTTTTGTCTGGTGAGCCCCTCCTGTGGAGTTCATCCAGACCTTCCATCAGAATTGTCCGCATCACAGCCTACTCTACAGACTTTGGACTCTGCGTTCCCATGGTCATGTGTGACACTTTTACAAATTTTTTATTTGTGAGTGTTCCCTGTTGATTCTGTTTCTCTACAGAACCCTAATTAATACAGGGGGAAGGGGGAAATAGTTTCCTCAGGCTCATGCACTGAACAGGATTCAGTTGAAGCCTCCAGGGAGATCTGCAGATCTCTGAAGTTTTCTCTGTGCACATCTCTGCTCTCCAATCTTCTGCCCTGAAAACTCTATCTTGGTTTCCCCAGTTCCCAGATGTCTCATTAATTGGGAGACCACCTGGCTCTGCTTGGGTTCCCCTTCACTGTGTGACAATCTGTAAACTTTCTCCAGGTAGTAACTACAGGTAATCATATAGGGAAAGTCATATATTTTGTCCATTGCTTTTGTTTTCAGTTGTTTCATGTCAGAAGGAAAATCTGATGCCTTTTAATTTATTATATCCAGCATCAGAAGTCAGGAAGCCTTTTGATCAAGGGAATACATTTAGTTCAGTCTTCTGACTATTATTCCTTCATTTGTTTTACCATTATCTCCCTGCAAACCATGAATGTTGTCACTCAAGACAGACCTAACCCAGTATTTTTTTATTTGTTTTTCAGTTTTCCCTTTATTAGAGAAGGTGTGGGTTTATAGAACAATCACACATAAAATAAATACAACCATCTTGCACTGGTGTGGAACATTTGTTACAATTGATGAGAGCACATTTTTATAACTGTACTATTAATTAAAGTTCATGGTTTAACTTAGGGTTTACTATTAGTGCAGTGTAGTTCCATGGACTTTTTAACAAGATTTTTATTGTTATATATATACAATGTATACCATATATACAATGTAACATTTCTCCTTTTAATTATATCCAGATATACATTTCAGTGATGTTAAATGTGTTTGAAATATTGTACTGCCATCACCATCATCCATTACAAAAACATTTCCATCATTCCAAATAGTAACCTCATACATTTTAAGCCCTAACTTCCTATTCTTTATTTTCCCCACCCTCATTTCCTGGTAACCTATAATCTAGATTCTGACATTATGAGTTTTCTTATTCTAATTATTTTAAATTAGGAATAACAAATTAGTGGGATCACACAATATTTGTCCTTTTCTGTCTGGCTTGTTTCACTCAACATGATGTCTTAAAGATTCATTCACGTTGTCACATATATCAGGACCTTATTCCTTTGTATGGCTGAATAATATTTCATTGTATATATATGCCACATTTTATTTATCCATTCATCAGTTGATGGACACTTAGGTTGCTTCTACTTTTTTCCACTTGGGTTGCTGCCACATTTTATTTACCCATTCATCAACTGATGGACACTTGGGTTGGCAATTGTGAATAATACCCTATAAGTATTGATGTACAAATATCTGTTCAAGTCCCTGCTCTCAATTCTTTGGGGTATATACTGAGTACTGGGATTGCTGGGTCATATGAAAGTTCTATACTTAGCTTTCTGAGGAACTGCCAGATTGTCTTCCAAAGTCACTGTTTCATTTTACATTGCCACCAGCAATGAATGAGTGTTCCTATTTTCCTTCATCCTCTCCAATACTTGCCTTTCCATTTTATTCAACATCTGTCATTCTAATGGGCGTGAAATGGTATCTCATTGTAGTTTTGATTTGCATTTCCCTGATGGCTAATGATGTTGAGCATCTTTTCAAGTGCTTTCCAGCCACTTGTATATCTTCTTTAGAGACAGGTCTGTTCAAATCTTTTGCCTATTTCTTAATTGGGTTTTCTGACTTTTTGTTGTTAAGTTGAAAGACTTCTTTAACTATTCCGGATATCAATCCTTTGTCATATATATACTTTCCAAATATTTACTCCCATCGTGTAGGTGTATTTTTGGTTGGATAAACTTGGCAAAATGCAAAATATCAGAAATGGGTTGGCATTTACTATAGGGATTTATTAACTTACAAGCCTACAGTTATTAGGCCATGAAAACATCTAACCTGAGGTATTAACAGGCGATACTTTCACCCTAAAGACCAGCTACTAGTGATCTTTGGTTTCTGTATCACATGGCCAGGCACATGATGACATCAGCTGGTCTCACCCTTCTCTCCTGGGTTTTTTGCTTCCAGCTTCTACCTTCACTGGCTTCCTTTTTTCAAATTCTCTAGGGCTTTTTAATGTATGCCTCTCTGTGTGTGTTACCATTTTACATGGAATTCCAGTAAGAGGATTAAGACCCACCTAGGGCATGCATCAACTGAAATAACCTAATCAAAAAGAATCATCCATAATAGGTATACACCAAAAGGAATGGATTATAATAACATGATTTTTTTGTTGTTGGGGGAGGTACATACAGCTTAAAACTATCACAGTGTGAGGTAGGGAGTCTCCATTTTTTTGAAAATGGTGATCCAGTTTTCTCAACACCATTTGCTGAAGAATGTATTCTTTCCCAGTTGAGCAGTCTTTTCACCTTGTCAAAAATCAATTGGCCTTAAATGTGAGGTTGATTTCTCATCTCTCAATCCTATACCATTGGTCTATAAGTCTGCCCTTGTGCCAGTACTATGCAGTTTTGATTACTGTGGCTTTGTAATATGTTTTAAGAATGGAACATATGAGTCTTCCAACTTCATTCTTCTTTTCAAGATTGCTTTAGCTATTTGGAACCCCCAACCCTAACACATAAATTTGATGATTGGCTTTTCCATTTCTGCAAACAGTGTTGTTGGAATTTTTATTGGGATTACATTGAATCTAGAAATTTCTTTCTGCAGTATTGACATCATAATGATATTTAGTCTTCCAGTCCATGAACACAGAATATCCTTCCATTTATTTGTCTTCTGTAATTTCTTTTAGCAATTTTTTTTAGTTTTCTGTGTACAAGTACCTTGCAACATTTGTTAAATTTATTCTTAGATATTTGATTCTTTTAGTTGCTATTGTGAATTAAATTTTTCTTAATGTTTTTGTTTTGGTTGATCATTGTTTGTATATAGAAACATGACTGATTTGGGGGTATTGATCTTGTACACCACCATTTTGCTGAATTAATTTATTAGTTCTGGAAGCTTTGTTGTGGATTTTTCAGGATGTTCTGTATGTAGGATCATATCATCTAAAAATAGGGGAAGTTTTATTTCTTCCTTTCCAATTTGGATGCCTTTTATTATCTTTTTCTTGCCTAAATTCCTAAAGCAAGAACTTCCAGTATAATGTTGAATAACAGTGGTGACAGTGGGCATCCATGTCTTGTTCCTGGATCCTAAAGAGAAAGTTTTTAGTCTTTCAACATTAAGTAAGATACTAGTTGTGGACTTTTCATATATGCTCTTAATCATGTAGAAGACTTTCCTTCTGTTCCTAGTGTTCTAAGTGTTTTTATCAATAAAGAGTGATGCATTTTGTCAAATGCCTTTTTTGTGTCAGTTGAGATTATAGTGGTTTTTTCCCTTCATTCTGTTAATTTGGTATATTACATTAATTAATTTTCTTATGTTGAGCCAATTTTGCATACCAGGGTAAATCTCACTTGATCATGATGTTTAGTTCTCTTAATATGATGTTGGATTCAGTTTGCTAGTTTGTTAAGGATTTTAACATGTATGTTCATAAGAGATAATGGTCTGTAGTTTTATTTTCTTGTGGTATCTTTATCCAGCTTTGATATGTGGGTGATATTGTCCTTATCCTCTTCAATTTTCTGGGTGAGCTTAAGCAGAAAAGTCTTCTTGGAATGTTTGTTAGAATTCCCCTGTGAAGCCATCTGATCCTGGACTTTTCTTTGTTAGAAGGTTTTTTATTACTTTTTCAATGTCTTACTAGTGACCAGCTTGTTGAAATCTTCTGTTTCCTCCTGAGTCAATGTAAGTGGTTTGTGTGTTTCTAAGAATTTGTCTACTTCATCTAGGTTATCTAATTTATTGGCATACAATTGTACATAGTATTCTCTTATAGTCTTATTTCAGTGGGGTTGGTAGTAATGTACCCTCTTTCCATTTCTGATTTTTGTTATTTATATCCTCTCTTTTTCTCTTTGTCATTGTAGTTAAAGATGTGTTAATTTTATTATCTTCCTAAAAACTGTTTTTTGTGTTTTGATACTCTCTATTAGTTTTTTGGGGGTTGGTTTTCTATTTTATTTATCTCCACTCTAATCTCTGTATTTTCTTCCATTTATTTGTTTGGACTTGGTTTACTCTTCTTTCTCTAGTTCTTCTAGCTTTGCTGTTTGGGCTCTGATTTGTAGTCTTTCTTATTTTTTTTAATGTAAGCCCATAGAACTATATCTTTCCCTCTAAGGCATGTAGAGCTATAACTTTCCCTCTCAGCACTGCCTTTGCTACATCTCATAAGTTTTGGTATGTCGTATTTTCATTTTCGGTTGCCTCAAGATATCTTCTAATTTTGCTTCTGATTTGCTCTTTAACCCACTGGTTCTTTAACAGTATGTTGTTTAACTTCCACATATTTGTGAATTTGCCCTTTTTTTCATTGTTTAGGAGTTCCCTTGTTTACAGGACTTATGTTGTCCCCTCAGTTTCCCAAAAACAAACTACCTCATCTTGGGAATCTCAAGCCAGTAGGCCTTTGTCCCAGACTGTCCACCTCTATTTTTTTTAATACTGCTTTCATAGTCTCATGCTGCTTTTGCCTAGAGGCAAATCCTTGGAGGAGGGTTACCTCAGGAGGTATTTTTGGCTTTCACAGCCTAAACAGGACTGGGAGGTTTGAAACAATGGCTACTCTCTGAGCTGGAACTCAGCAATCCAAATTCACTAATCAACAGCCATACACACTCCTGTTCTCAGAAAAGAGAATTCTTATGTCCCTTTCTATTTGCAGCAGCTAGTCTGGAGCAAGACCCCATGGTGGCCTGCCATGAAAGTGGAGGATGGGCACTGGCAGCCACCACTCAGAGAGAACAATTCACAGTTGTTTACTGTAATTTATCAGCTGCTGCCTTCCACTCTTCCTTGGATGCTATACAGTGTTATTTTGGCGTCTGGAGTTTCAAAACAGGTGTTAATACAGTTCCTGCCTGTTTAGTCATTGTTTTGGTGGGAGGATTGAGTCCTGAACTCCCTACTCCACCAAATTCCACAGAAGTCCTGACCTAATCTTGATAATGGAACATGTGTTTTTTGAGTACTTACAATAGCTAGCCACTACCCTAAATGCCAAGGACATGAAGACAAATAAAAACAGCAACAACATAGTAGTCTGTAGCCAGAATCATCATCCTGGTTTCTCACTGTTGGTCCCTCTGGATTAAAAATCTCTTTGTTCTTCCTTATTTGACTCCACATATCTTTACCTGACCTACCAAACACTTTTCTTCACAATGTGAATTGAATGTGCCTAACTTTTTTAGGTGAAGAGGATATATTTATAACCTCCAAAGCCTTTTCCTTGAGTCAATTTTTCTCTTCACACCATCCTTCTCTAATAAAGGGAAGATGTTTTCTTCTCTCTCCCTCCTATATTTATTCTGTTTTTCTCTCATTACATTAATTTTATTTAGGCAAAAGAACAACAATCATGTTTAAGCTTAAGAAGGGAAACATCGCAGCAGGGTTCCATAAATAGAGTTTAATTGCAGTAATTACTTACATTAATTATATATCAGCTAATTATTTTAAGACATATTTGTTGAGCACCATCAGCTTTCAGAGGTACCCATCATTCTCCCACTATTTTTACAGATTTTCTATCCATGCTCAGAATAATCAACTATCATTTGACACATTTATAATAAGTACCTAATGAAATCCCAATTAAAATTGTATTTGAGACACTTAATTTTAGAGATAAATTAGAAATAATTACATGATTCAAGAATCCACATCAGACAAGAGAGAGACAACTATATCTTGACTAACTGGAAAGGACAAGCACAGATGAAGCCTTTTAATGTGCTTTCCAAAACCTGTTAACAAACCTTATTGT
>PVIY010051113.1:0-15850 GCA_004026745.1 Myrmecophaga tridactyla
GAAGGAAGGTGGCCTGGCTTACTTCTTAGTCCCTGGCTCTTGTCCATGCACTCCTGTGGGCTCGGGCTCCGCGCCAGTCTCCAGCTTTCTGCTTCTCAGGTTCTCAGCCTCTGAACCAGGGCTGCCCTGTGTGGTGCAGAGGGCTCTCCCAGGTCGGATGCAGTCTTGAACTGCCATCTCAGTCTCTCTCCTGACCCTCTCTTAATTTTTCTGTGGAGCAGGGCTGAACTCAAGCTGCTGTATTCGGCCATCTTCCCGCAAGTCTCCCACTTTGAACTGAATTTTAAACTTCCATTCCAGGGATAAATGAGGGTTTGCCGGAAGTTTCTGAGACTCGGAATGGGAAATCAGAGTGTGTAGTAGCTCATGGGTCAATGTTACTTTGTCATTTTTGTTTCTTATATAGACTAGTAATAGAAAAAGCAAAAGATTTCTGGTTGTGAACCCCAGCACTGCCACTATTTGTTGCATGACCTAAGGCCATTTGCCCCACCTCTTTGAACCTCAGTCTTCTGATCTATATTGTACCGATGACACCTACTCTGCAAGGGTGTGGTGAGGATTTAAGGTAAAAAGATAGAAAGTGGGCTGGTAGTGGGTGTTAATAAATTGAAGCTATTTTTATTCTTATAGAATTATTGCCCTAAGAATAAATGGAAAGTTTCTAGAGCAACTGACAAGTGTTCTTTCTCACTCCCCAACTACCAGACAATGACTATTTAAAGTAAAACCTCATTTAAATACTTGAAAAAAGCCATCTCCTTATCTTTCCTATAAATCTTCCTCTTTGCTTCTCATAATGCGGAAATGAGCTCCAGGCTTGGAGACAGCAATATCAGGGCAGTATTTTATAATGTTATTGCACTTTGTATCCAAACATGCCCCGAGGATTTTATAAGCAAAAATGAAATTTCTTCACATCCCTGTGGCATAGGCATTTCATTACTAAATTTATAGACAGATAAACAGTGACTCACAAAAAATGAAAACTTTCTCCCCTAACCTTAGCCATGACTAATGGAATTCAGCAGAAAATAGCTCTCCATGCACCTACTATTTGAGTTTTGCCATCCGAATCCCCCCTCGAGTAGCCTGAGACTAGCGTGAAAGTGAGGTTAAAGAAGAGCCTTCTCATGAAGATATGGGGGTTAGGTTGGGAGTGGGATGGAGAGAAAGGGAGAAGGGACCTGGAGGAAAGCTTTTTAGTTTCCTAGACTGCTCAAGTGAGAACCATGAAATGGCTTCACTCAAACAATGAGAGTTTATAAGCTTATGGTTTTGAGGCTGGAAAGAAGTCTAAATCAAGGCATTATCAAGGTGATGCTTTCTCCCCACAGACAGTTCCAAAGGCTGCTATTGGTCCTGGGGTCCTTAGTTTGTCAGATGGCAAGGCACACGGCAGAGTCTCCTGGCCCCTCCCTTCTCTTCCAGGTTCAGCTTCTTGCCTCCTGTGGCTTTCTCTCTCTGTCTGAATTTCATTCTTTTATAAAGGACTCCAGTAATAGGATTAAGACCCATCCTGACTGAGGTAACCTTGCAACGGAAAAATCAAAATTTAAGGGATGATTTTGATTACAGAATAATTATACAGATATTCCTTTTTGCTTTCTGGTATATTGGAGTAGACAGAGGGAAATTCCTGAAGTCTCTAAATTGTAATTCAGCTGCCCTGATATCTGAAATGATTATAAGAGCCTTTATCTTGTGCCTTTGGGGCTGTAAGAGCTGTTACTCCCTTTATCTGGTCATTTTCTTGTAGGGCAGAGGCCCTAATGTTAATGAAAAATTTGAAGTCAGCTATCAACTAGCCTCAGCCCCTGACATTTGTAAATCATATCAGCTAGACTCAACTATTGAAAGATAATTTGTCTCCCTTCCTTTTGGCTCACACCTTTAGTACTGCAGTGATCGCTCTGCCTCCCCTCCTTTCAACTTATGTTCTCCTATTGAAATGATGATGATAACACTGTCTCCTTTCCTGTTTTGAATTTGCTATTTGAAATGCCCATATCTCCCCTTGCTAAAATCCTTCAAAACCTTGAACCCCTAAACTCGGGGAGATTCACCATGTTCTGAAAGGAACCATGTCAGAAAAGAACACACAGAGTGTATCAGTTAGGGTTCTGGAAGTAAAGGGGCAGACTTGGAGCTAAGAGGCCATGCATTGACAACTGGCCCACAGAGTGAGGCTCGTGAGCTTTCTGCCTGGGGATACAGTCCAGACTGTGGGGTGGGGACATAGAGCACAATTTTGGGCCACTAGGCCATCTGCTGTCCTACTACGTACCTAGTAATGAACTCTTTCTCTTTTTGAAACCCCGGTGTCTCAGGAATTGGTAATTGAGCACGTTGGGCAAAAGAATCTATGGTATTTGCCCAGTAACGACCTCATCAAAAGGTCCTACTTACAAGGGGTCCACAGTCACAGGAAAGGATTAGATTTAAAAACATGTTTTTTGTGGGTACATACAACTTTAAACCATCACAGAGACCCACTGAAATGCAATGTTGCAGAGACTGGGTGTTATTGGAGTACAAAGGAGAAGGTGTAAATGGGAAGGAGTGAATCTAAGGAAAGAGAAGAAGTCCAGAGCCTTGATCCTTCTGGCAGGGAGCTGTGCTCCTGGACACATCATTTAACTTAACAAGTGTTAATTGACTACTAGGTGTCAGCTACTCTCAAAGTCAGCAGTCTGTTGATTTCTCTCTTTACCCAGAAAAGCAATCCTGGTTCTTTTAACCTTTCTTCATAGATCCAATATGCACATAGGTAAAATCCTTTAATTTCTATTAATGCAAAATTTGATTAGATTTAATCAATCTTGATTAACCAGTATATGTGCAAAGCTTCACTAGGTAGGATTTACGAAGGCTTCAAAGGTGAGTAAAGATACAATACTTGTCCCCCAGGGGAGAAGGTGGGCACAACAGAATGAGCTGTAAGGCGAGTCATATGATGGTGAATGCTTTGCAAATGGTTTAAGAAATTAGAGAGGTCAGGAAGAGAGTCACTTTGCCTTGTAAAGACCAGGGAAAATTTCATGGAAGAAAAGACATTTAGGAATAAGTAGTATTTTGATAAGAGGAGAAGTGAAGAAAAGAGATAGGTGGAGAGATTAGCTTGAGTGTGGGAAGAAAGGTATGATGGAATATGGACATTTATGAAAATAACGAGTGAAAAAGTTATTACTTTCATTTCTCTACTAAGACTCTGCATTCAATCATTGTATGTACCTTTAAGTCTTCAAAATAATTATGATTGCTGTTTCATCTACTTAGTACAACATCTCTTTCATCTCTATATTTGTTTCCATTGACTTTGTTTTTATTGTTATGGGCCATATTTTCTTGCTCCTTTGCATGTCTAGTTATTTATTTATTTGTATGGAGGATGTGGTGAATATTACATGGTTAGAAGTCTGGATTTTGTTATCTTTCTTTAAAGATTATGGAATTTTGTTTTGATAGGCAGCATATTTACTGGTGGCTCAGCTTGATTCTCTTGATGTGTGGTTTTAACTTTTGTTAGGGTGGGTCTAGAATAGATCTAACTTTAGAGATTGAGTAGTACTACTACCAAGATATAGCTATCTTTGGGACTAATCCAGTTAAATGCCTGAAATTTTTAGGAAGGTCTATCCACTCTGACCAGTAGGAACCCCCAAGGCTCCCAGAATAATTCTCTGGTGGACATTATAGAGTCTAGCCTTACATATGCATGGCTTAATAAAGGAGGCCACTTATACAGATTTTACACAGAAAGAGCTCTTTCCGTTCTACAGTGCAATATTCCCTCTTCTACAGTACATTGGTCTGCAAATTCTAACCAACTCATTAACCCCAAGTTCTGGTCTCTGTCTCATCTGCTCAGCCAGGATTGTCTGCTCTACTTGTGCCCTATGTCCCTGCCCCACAGTCTGGACTGTGTCCCCAGGCGGAAAGCTCACAAGCTTCACTCTGTGTGCCAGTTGTCAACGCATGGCCTCTTAGCTCCAAATCTGCCCCTTTATTTCCAGAACGCTGACTGATATACTCTGTATTCCTTTCTGACAGAGATCACAGTCAGTGCCCTCTATTTTTCAATGCCTGAAAAGAGTTGTTTGAATTTTTTCCCAGTTTTCCAGCTTTTTTTTTTGCAGTGGGAGGGCTAGTCTGGGACCAGTTACTTCGTCATTGGAAGAAGGATCGCTCCTTTAAGAACTTCATAACCCACATATACTCTTAGGTGTTGCCAAGCAGGAGCCTGGAATAAAAAAATATGACTTCTGGATCATCTTTCTCCCAATCATGATGGAACAATGGCTGGCCCAGAGATATCAAGGTAGGTTCTTCCTGAAAGCTGGAAGTAATCCATTTTGCAATGTCAACTATGCATGTACATTGGGCCTAAAGCTTCAAATTAGGGAAACGTGTTGGCCTGAAGTGTTCAAAGAAGGTGTAGGGATAGTAAAAGATGCATCAATATGGTACTTTTCCTGAGTGCCTCATGTTACCAGTCACCTGGAGAAATGAGACCATTCTTACAGGCTGGTGAGCAGAACCTGGAGGCAAGAGCACTTAGAGGCATGCAATATCAAGATAGCTTGAAGGGCCTGAGAGCCACCTTTAATTCTTGAAGGGCTCGCATATGGAGGAAGGATAGAACTTGCTTTCAGTGAACCAAGTAATAGGAGAAGGGTCAGTTGGAGTTATAGGGAGGAATATTTAGTTTAATTGAAAAATAATTTTCTACTAGCCAGAGCTCTCCAAAGATGGAAAGGGCTGCAACTGGAGTTTACTGTCAATGGAGAAATAATACTTTACTATGTATTTTATATGCTGCTCTAACAAATCGCCACAAAATGAGTGACTTAAAAACAAAAATCACAACCATTTACTACTATCTTCCAGCCCTGTGGATCAGTACTAGGAGGCTCAGGGGGCTGTTCTGCCTGGAGTCTCTCCAGGCTAGAGTCAAGATGTGGGCCAGCTTGTCTCTGAACTTGGGGCTCTGAGGGAGAGTCTGCTCTGTGCTTATTCAGGTCATTGGCAGAATTCAGCACCTTGTGGCTGTAGGACTGAGGTCTCTGCTTCCTTGCCGGCTGAAGCCTGGGGTTCTAGCAGTCACCTGAATTCCTTGGCTTGTGCCCCCCTCCGTCTTCAAAGTCAGCAAAGTAGCATCACATTCTTCTAATGCTTCTGGTCTCTCTAACTTTCCTGCCATCCGTCAGAGGAAGTTTTCTGACTTAAGGGCTCATGTGGATAGATTAGGTCCACCCAAATAATCTCCTTTTTTTTAAGGTAGACTGAGTCATATCATATAGCACAATCATAGGAGTGGTAGCTCATCACATTCACAAGTCCCAAGGATTGGGGGTATGGAATTGTGGGGGTCATTTTAGAAATGCTCCTGGTGCAGGAACAATCCTATCAGAGAATGGATGTCCACTCTATAGGATCACATGCAGGCGTCTCAAGCATAGAATAGAACCCTAAAGACTGGCTGAACTTTAAGACACTTTTCAGTTCTGAGATTTTATGAGAATTTTATCTAAACAGGATTCACAGTCCTTAAGGACTGCAATTAGAGACATGTTGGGGACACTGTTTACCTGCAATAATACATTTAAATCATAGTTGTTCTAACTTTGGCTAATCGATTTGCATGGTAGCAGATACTGCTGGTTACAACTTTAGGCTCGCAACATCTCTTGTTTCCCCACTGCAGAGCCATTTTTCTCTAGTCCGCCTCATGACTGCTCCTCTCCTCCACATCGAAGGGTTCTGCTTATTCTTGCCTTCCTTTGTATGCATCATGGATGCTGGTAGGAGAAAAAGCTTTCATTCATTTATTGGATTTGTTTTTTGAGTCCCTTCTATGTGGCAGGTTATTTTCTAGTTTCTTCAGGGGTTCTAAAAAGGAAGACATCTCTTCCATCAAGCAACTCATTGTATAATAGGGAAAACAAGATGTACACAGTCAACTGTTCTGAAGACCAAATGTGGTGCTTTCAAAATGAATTGCAAGTGAATAAGTGGCTCAGTGGTAGAATGCGCACCTGCCATATGGGAGACCTGAGTTCAATTCTCTGACCATGCATGCACCCCAAAGAATTGTTTGGGGGTGTGCCATGGATAAAACACCATTGAGAAGTAAAAGGAAAGAGATGATTCTTTTGCCCAGTGGAATCTGAAAGTCTTCTGAGGAAGAGTTAGTTGGCTTTTGATCTGGGTCTCAAAGGATAGAAAGGATGGGAAGGCACATAGAGATGGGGGGTGTCATTTCAGGCAGAAGGAGCTGAGGGATGAAGCTGTTGTAGGGCCTTGAGTGAGTTATGTTTGATTCAGAGACAACAGGGAGCGTTCTGCTAAATGTGTAGTGATGATAATCTCTTCTCCACAAACTTTACAGAAACCGGGCAATTTAAATATTCACAAAGGTTATATGCATGGATTGTAATGGTACACAATAAACTTTAACAGCAAGTAATAAACTAAACATATTCCTGGGAAAGAAACACACCCAGCTTTATCCTGCTTGTTTGGTTTCCTGTGCCTTTGATTCTCATCCTTCCTTTTCTGTAGTGTGAAACTTTTTTGTGTGTCAATGAAGCTCATGCATTGTGTGAAAGCTTGAATACAATTTAAATTCTGCTGTATATTTTTCCCTCAGCTGCTTTACTGATGTCTTTTACAAAGAATATTTTGCATCAGATGGAATGTACATATTCAAAGCCAGTTTTACAATTCCTTTGTAAAATAAAGTAAAACCAATTTCACTTCTTCAAGTATTCCCAAGTGTCATTCCTTTGAATGTCAGGCTTATTTTATATAAGAATTTTATATACCATAATTCAAAAGCAATCACACAGGTTTCAGGTCTATTTGCTCTTTAGTGATTCCAATTTAGAGTACAGAGCTCATTTCACATGAAATGCTGTATCTATAGCATAGTGTTTGTGAGCCAAGGCCCTGAACCCAACTGCCCGATTTCCCTCCCACGTGCCACCGCTCGGCCGGGGAAATCATCTGTCCTCGTCAGTGCACTGGGAATAGTAAAAGCAGCTAGAGTGTTTGTGAGCACTGAGTGGAAAAGTCTCCTCGTGAAGCACTTAATGCAGTGCTTAACAAGCGGTCCTTGCCTACACTGAATGTCATACCACTATTATCATATCATGTAAAGATGAAACAAACCCTTCCCCCAAATTTATTTTGCCTACTGCCTTCTCAGAATGGTGGACTTGGATAGCTCCACGTGCTTTGCAAGCGTTTATGATGAGTTTGGGAACGCTGATGCTAACTCTTCATAAGTGAAGGGTGAGAAACTGGAAATCCCTGAAAAAGAAGAAGCAGAAGAGCCAGGCTGAATACTGGGTGAAAAGTCAGGGGCAAGGATCTTACCCTATTGTCCTCACCCCATAATCCCCATTATTTTCACAGAACAGCCCATCTGAGCAGTGTCTCTGAGAAACAGAAACATCTAATGGACCGTTTTACATTTGCTGAGTGTGTGACTTAAACTTACTCCTCTGTCTCACATATAAAATCTCTAAATTGGTCACTGAGACATTTCTGTACATTTTTATCTTTTGGGGGAACACGAAAGGAGCACTGAATACAGTGTGTGGGTGCAGTTTCCAAGAAGTCTGTGACAAGCAACTCTGGGTCATAATAAAAATAAAATAAGTTTGCTACTCTTAAAGAAAAAAGAAACCTCTATTTAGCTTTATAGCACTGTAATGAAATCTCTCCCATCCATAAAGCACCACCCCTGGAAGGAGAGGTAAGGGTTTTATGGAAAGGAACAGGTTTTGCTGGTTTAAAATGTTGGGAAAGAGACTGGTCCTCTAATGGAAAACTGGACCTCAGGTGGGCAAGAGTAAAGACCTGGTCTCTTCGGTCTGGCCCTTGAGAAATGGACTCTGTTCCATCAAGGCAGCAATCCGGGTGCAAGTGGAAAGGTGAACTGTGTGAAATGAGGGGCCTGGGAGCCAGGTAAGAAGGCCTGGTAGGAAGCTTCATGCTTGAAGAGTGAGATCTTGTCAGACCAAATATAGCACCAGGCATCACTCATTCCTTAGTAAAGCCTTGTCAACCTCAACCCTCCTGTGCTACGAGGTGCTTAGAAAGGATTTCAGCTCCTGATGGGTATCATTCAAGAGGGAGCAATGCCTCCTGGAGGCCAGCAAGATGGAGAGAGTAGTTGGTGTGAAGTCCCAAGAAAAAGTGAAGCTTCAGAATTATGGCGAGAAGATCGACCAGCTCTTCTTCCCACAAGGACATTCTCTCCATTGCCAACAGCGACAGATTTGAATTTGATTTGCTTTTCTCTCATTACTACAAATTTTAGCTCTTGCTGAACCAATTTCTTGAACTGTTTTCAAATTCCTACATCAAATGAACACTTGGCTCAACCCGTTCACATAAAGATGTAAGCCATCATCAAATTCATCCTTGATTGTTTTGTTTATCTAAGACCAACTCAAGAGCCATCTGTTTCTTCAATCTTTTCATTCATTTTCTTTTTTCTTCCATTACCAGTATCAACCCATTGTCCTTCTTTCTGGCACCATGTCACAAAGAACATTTTCAATTCATCGCATACTCCACTGCTTATTAACAGTGAATGGGAAACAACAAAACCATGATGATTTGTAAGGCTGAGCGGTCAGCCAATGTTACTCAGCAATCTCATGGGGTCATGAAATTCATAATTGGGGTCCATGCCAAATTATAAAAGACTATCTTCAGATTATGGGCTTCAGGTGTCATGAATACTCAAAACTGTGAGTACTAAATCCTCAAATACCCAGATTCCGCTGAATAAATCCAACCAGCTAAGCTCCTGTCCCCATGGACCATGCATCTTCACCAGCTGGACATTCCCATCACTAGTGCTCATGACCCATGGGATGGACTCTGTGGCTATCTAATAAGGATCAATCATTTTCACATGCGATATCTAATTTATCCTCACAGGCTAAAAAAGGTAGGTGATTTGCTAAGGTCATGTAGCTAGTAAGCTAAATCCAGGTCTCTATGATTCTAAAGACAGTGTGTCCTTCAAAGAAACTATTTGGAAAGAACCCTCAAACAGGAGGGACAGGACATTGCTAGGGGTGGATATGGGGGAGGTCTACATTTCTAGTAACTCAGCTTGATGGGAGGCCCAAGCAAAAGACCTCCATACTTGTTGCCTACACCCTTGGCTATTGCCAGACCTGGCCTGTTCTGAGTCACTAAGTGTTTTAGAAAACAGAAATGATACCTGACAAATGATATCTGTAAACAACACCTGAATGCAACCATAGAATCATAATGGAGAAAGGGCAGTGTGCTCTTGGAACTCTCCCCAATGGGTAGTGTGTTTCCCTAACCTCTTGTGGGGCTCACTTGACCCCTGGCCCACCCCTGGAGATTCCCTTTCAGGCTTCTCTTTCTGAAATCCCACCCTCAGGTACTTTGATCAACTGAGGTGACAGTAACTAATGTCTCTCTAAAAACTTCAGCACATCCAACTGAAGCCCGAACATGGTGATTTCACAGGGATCAGCAACCCTGGGTCTGTACATGAAGGTCAGGCATGGCTTGGAAGCTTCCTAAAGGGTTATGAAATGACTACCTTTTGATAGACATATAATCTTTATATATTCTAGATACAAGTCCTTTAGCAGATATCTGACTTAAAATATTTTCTCCCAATCTATATTTTCAGTCTCCATAAAAGTATCTTTTCAAGAGCAGATGTGTAATAATTTGACGTTCAATTTACCACTTTTTCTTTTATGGACCATGTTTTTGGTGTCATATCTAAGAAATTATTGTCTAATGAAGACTAAAAAGATTTTCTCCTGCTTTTTCCTAGAAGCTTTATAGTTTTAGATTTTACATTTAGATCTATGGCTCATTTTGAGTTAATTTTTGTATATTGTGCAAGGAGGTAAGGACTGAAGTTCATATTTTTGTTTATGGATATTCAATTTTCCCAGCACCATTTGTTCATAAGACAATCCTTTCTCCTCTGAATTGTTTTTGTTTAAAAGATGTATTGAGATATAATTCACATACCCTACAGTTTACCCAATTAAAGTGTACAAGTCAATATTTTTTGTTTGTAGGCAACTTTTAAAAAAAATCTTTTTTTGAAATACTTTCAAACTTACAAGGTGATCTCGAAAATAATACAAAGCCCATATAGAGAATTTCAACAGACCTTTTCCTTCTCTCCAGATAGACACACCTATTTGAAAAATTTTGCCCCAGTATATAACATTCTATCCATCTATCTGTCTAGCATCTGTCTATACATTTTCTGAACACTTGAGTGTAGGTTGTATACATCATATTACTTGAGCACTTCAAACTGCCGTGTTCATGTCCTAAGAAAAAAGGATATTCACTTTCATAGCCACTCAAATACAAGTTCAAGAATTTAATATTAATTTAATTTAATATTAAGTTCAAGAATTTAATATTGATATAAGGCTTAACAGCCGATATTTTAATTTTGTGATATGTCCCAGTCCTGTCCCTTTGAACCTTTTCTTCTCCCTTGCTAACTTTCATCCAGGATCATATATTGTATTTAATTGTCCTTGTCTCTTTAGATGCTCTTTTGCTTTAATTGTAGAAGCATAACATATGACCTAAACTTTCCCATCTCAGTCACTCCCAAGGATACCATTAATGGGATTAATCATATTCACAAGACTGCAGTGCCCTCACCACCTCATATTACTAAAACCCTCCAATCTCCCCAAACAGAAACTCTACACTCATTGTACATTACCACCCCATTTTCCCTGCTCTCTGTCCCTGACAACTTGTACTCTAATTTCTGTCGCTGTGAGCTTATGTATTATCCATTATCTTCTTTCTAATTATCATGGGGATTAAGTTTGACATACGAAATCTACACAGATCTTCGTTTGCTTTGATACCAACTTCACTTCAGCAGTGTACACACACTGTGCTCCTATACCCCTCTGTCCCCCAACCATGACGTAGTTCTTGTCACAAATTTTGTGTTTGGACATTATGAGATCAAAACCACTCATTTATCATTGTGTTTTGTGCATTTGCCTTCTAGCATGTAAAAAGTGAATTACAAACCAAAAATACAATAGTTCTGGCATTTATATTTACCCATATCACTATCTTCCATGATGATTTTATTTCTTTGTGTGGCTTCATTCTTTTGTCTGTTGTCCTTTCCTTTTTACATGCAGAACTTCCCTTAACACCTCTTATACGGCTGGCTACTGGTGACAAATTCCCTCAATTTTTGCTTACCTAGGATCTTAATTTCTCCCTCATTTTTGAAAGACAATTTTGCCAGATATAGAATTCTTGGTTGGTGATGCTTTTTATTCCACACCTTAAATATGGCATCCCACTGCCTTCTTGCCTCCATGGTTTCAGATGAGAAATAAGCATTTAATCTTATTGATGTTCCTTTGTAAGTCTCTTTAACTTTCTGAATTTTCTCTTTATCTTTGGCAGTCAGTGGCCTCATTATAATATATAACGGTATAGGTCTATTTGTGTTTATCCTGTTTGGAATTTGTTGAGCATCTCAGATGTGCATATTCATGAATTTCTCAAGTTTTCAGCCATTATTTCCTTGAATATACTCTCTTACCCTATCCCTCTTTCTTCTTCTTCTGGAACTCCCACAATGTATGTATTAGTATGCATGATGGTGTCCCACAAGTTCTCAGGTTTCTTCTTTCTGAACTTCAGACTGAATGATTTCAATTGTCTTACCTTCTGGTTCTCTGATGTTTTCTTCTGCTCCCTCCAATGTGCTATTGAATCACTATAGAGAATTTAAAATTTCTGTTACTATGGTCTTCAGTTCTGTTTGATTCCTTTTCATAATTTCCATCTCTCTATTGACATTCTCTGTGTGTTCCACCATTATTTTTCTGACTTCCTTTAGTTATTTGTCCATATTTCCTTTACCTCTTTGAGCATTTTTAGAACTATTTTAGAAAAGTCTTTTTCCAGTATGTTCCAGGTCTTATCCTCCTTACTGATGGTTTCTAGTGCTTTAGTCTTCTTTTTTGTCTGGGCACTCACTTTCTCTTTGTTTGTATATTTTGTAACCTTTTGTTGAAACCTGGACATTTTGACATTTTACAGAGTTACCGCTGGAATTTAGATTCCTTAAACTTGTATTCAGCTAAGTATTATGACAGCTTTCCTTGGTTGCCAGGAGCTAACTACAACAACAACAAAGTAAGAATAAAAGAAAACATCTTTCTTAGTCATCGCAGATTGACTTGTGTGAGTGATCTCCTTCAGGGCTTATGCACACAATCAGTATAGAGAATAGCTCCAGGCCAAAGTGTGGGGGCTTCCCTGATGCTCTCTGCACATGCAGTTTCTCTTGCATATGCATATTTGACTCTTGGAATTCCCCCATTTATACAATTCAAATGCCCCCTCTTCCCTAGGAAATGGCTTCCTCATGGCCATGGGCACTGCACTGTGCTAGCCTCTGGCCAGGCCTGTCCTGCTCCAGGAAGCACATCTGGACTGTGCCCCCTGTTCTTACTGGTTGTTCGAAGCTTCTGTAGGGGAGAGCCCTGAAGCATCTCACTCTGCCATCTTGAAAGGTTTGGGGAAGGCTCAATGGTTTTAAAAATATTCACGAAGTTGGGTGATCGGCACAATCAATTTTAGAATATCTTTGTCATTCCAAAAACAAATTCTGTACCAATTAGCAGTCATGTCCCATTCCTCAAATCCACTCCCCCAGCCCTATAGATCCACCAATATAATTTCTGTCTCTGTGAATTTGCCAATTCTATTATTTTTACATAAATGGAAACACGCAATATGTGGCCTTTTGTGTCTGGTTTCTTTCACTTAGCATGTTTTCAAAGTTCATCTTCATTGCAGTTCAGTGTGCCTTAGAATTGCATTCCCAGTTATTAATAAATAACATCCCGTTGCATGGTTATACCAGATTTTATTTCTACACTGATCAATATTTGGGTTCTTTCTGATTTTTTGGCTAATGAGGGTGGTGCTGCTATGCATTAGTGTACAAACTTTTGGTTAGATTATGCTTTCATTTCTCTTGGGCATATACCTAGAATTGGAATTGCTGTACCATATAGTATTCTAACAATTTAAGGAACTGCCCAACCTTCCCACCAACAGTGTATGAGCTCCAATTTTTCCACATTTTTGTGAACACTCATTATATTTATTTTATTATAGCCATTGAAGAGAGTGTAAAGTGGTATTTATCTCTTTCTTGTTTTTATTTGCATTTCCTTCATAACTAAGATTTTGAACAACTTTTCATGTGTTTGTTTGCTATATTTGAAGAAATGTCTATTCAGATTCTTTGCTGCTGTAAAAATTAAGTTATTTGTCTTTTGATTATTGAGTTGTTACAGTTTTTAAAATATATTCTGTGCTGTGGTTACCTTGCAGAGGTGGATTGGTCTCCCCTTCCCCCAATTCGGTTTGTATTTCAATACCAATAACACCACACATGCATTAAAAAGGTATGAAATACTTTATTTCTCACATAATAAGGCTTTCTGGAAAAAGCAGGGCAGATTTCCATGCCTATTAAAAATGGTGGAGAAGCTTAGCCTACCTATAGGCCTGCTTAAGAGTTTTTTCTGAAGGACCTCTTTTGTTGCTCAGATGTGGCCTCACTCTCTAAGCCCAACTCTACAAGTGAAATCATTGCCCTCCCCTCTACATGAGACATGACATCCAGGGGTGAAAGTCTCCCTGGCAGCATGGGAGATGACGCCCAGGGATGAGTCTGGCCCTGGAACCCTGGGATCAACAATTCCATCCTGACCAAAAGGGGGAAAAGAAGTGTAACTAATACAATATCAATGGCTGAGGGAGTTCAGATAGAGTCGAGAAGCTACTCTGGAGGTTGCTCTTAAACAAGTTTCAAGTAGACCTTGCTACCTATCATGACTTGCCCAACCGGGACCATTCCAGACTATCCTAGGGTACACCTAGGGCAATATATAAGATTTCACAAATTTACCCTTTCCAGAACCCTACAACCTCCAGATGGGTCCCTGGACCAGATAATTCCTGAAACCTAGAGGGCCCAACTTCTCCAGAACATCAGCTAGTTCCATCTCCCTAACCCATATTTTTGACAGCTCCTTCCATCATGAAAAAGTCAGAATGGCCATAGCCCAAACACCCTGAAAGAGAGGTATGGAAAGATCAAAGGTGATGGTGGAGTTATACAAGAAGGTAGGGTTTAACAAATGAATATGAGTGCTGAATCACTAAATTGGTATTTCTTTTAGTCTCCAGTATCTTAGAGCAGTTAGAAGTAAAAACCTAAAATTGTGGAATTGTAACCCATGCCAAACTCTGAAATCTGTTCTACAACTAATTGTGGTATTATGCTTTGAAATTTATTGCGTTTTGGTCTATATGTTATTTTTCACAAAAAAGAAAAAAAAGTTAATTGTGATAATAAAAAAATATATATTCCTTCCAGCCTTCAATGTTCTGGAGCAGCTAGAAAGAAAAATCTGAGATGACAGTATGGTAGCCCATGACAAACTCTGGGATCTGTCCTTATTCTAGTTTGCTATCTGCTGGAATGCAATATACTAGAAACAGAATGGCTTTTAAAAGGAGAATTTGTCTTGATATTCTCACAAGCAGTGTGGACAACCAAAGCTATAGGCTGAGCCCCCAGTCTTGGAGTTTGTTCATATGAAACTTAACCCACAAAGGATAGGTCAAGCCTACTTAAAATTAGGTCTAAGAGTCAGCCCCAAGAGAACCTCTTTTGTTACTCAGATGTGGCCTCTCTCTCCAGCCAACACAACAAGCAAACTCACTGCCTTCCCCCTGTCTACGTGGGACATGACTCCCAGGGGTGTGGACCTTCCTGGCAACATGGGACAGAAATCCTAGAATGAGCTGAGACTCAGCATCAAGGGATTGAGAAAAACCCTAGAATGAGCTGAGACTCAGCATCAAGGGATTGAGAAAACCCTCTCGACTAAAAGGGGGAAGAGTGAAATGAGACAAAGTGTCAATGCCTGAGAGATTCCAAACAGAGTCAAGAGGTTATCCTGGAAGTTGTTCTTATGCATTAAGTAGATATTACCTTGTTCAAGATGTAATGGAGAGGCTGGAGGGAACTGCCTGAAAATGTAGAGCTGTGTTCCAGTAGCCATGTTTCTTGATAATGATTGTATAATGATATAGCTTTCACAATGTGACTGTGTGATTGTGAAAACCTTGTGTCTGATGCTCCTCTTATCTACGTTGTCAACAGATGAGTAGAACATATAGGATAAAAATAAATAATAGGGGGAAGAAATGTTAAAATAAGTTTGAAATGCTAGTAATCAATGAAAGGGAGGGGTAAGGGGTATGGTATGTATATATATTTTTTCTGTTTTCGTTTTATTTCTTTTTCTGTTGTCTTTTTATCTCTTTTTCTGAATTGATGCAAATGTTCTAAGAAATGATCATGATGACGAATATGCAACTATGTGATGATATTGTGAATTACTGATTATATATGTAGAACGGAATGATCATGTGTTAAAAAAATAATATCCATAAAAAAAGAACCATAACTCTGAAAAATTAAAATAAAACAAACCTATTATCTTCCAAAAAAGGAGAATTTAATAAGTTGCTAGCTTATAGTTCTGTGTTAGTTAGATTCAGTTGTCAACTTGGCCAGGTGAGCATACCTAGTCTTGTTGCTGCGGACATAAGCCAACGGTACGTGAACCTCATCTGTTGCCAATTACATCTGCAGTCAGCTAGGAGGCGTGTCTGCTGCAATGAGTGACGTTTGGCTTAATTGGCTGGTGCTTAAATGAGAGAGCGCAAGGCAGCACAG
>PVIY010051114.1:0-15706 GCA_004026745.1 Myrmecophaga tridactyla
TTTCAATAAATGGGCCTGGACATCAACAGCCAAAAGAATGAAAGAGGATCCTTACCTTTCACCCTATATAAAAATTAATTCAAGGTAGATCAAAGACTTAAACATAAGAGCCAGTACCATAAAATTCCTAGAAGAAAATATAGGGAAACATCTTCAAGACCTAGTAATATGAGGTAGCTGCTTATGCTTTATACCCAAAGCACAAGCAATGAAAGAAAGACTAGATAAATGGGAAATCCTCAAAATCAAAAGCTTCTGTGCCTCAAAGGACTTTATCAAAAAGGTGAAGAGGCAACCAACTTAATGGGAGAAAAATATTTGGAAACCACGTATCAGACAAAAGTTTGACATCATGTAAACATAAAGTAATCATACAACTCAACAACAAAAGAACAAACAGCTCAATTATAAAATGGGCTAAAGATATGAGTAGACATTTTCAAAAAAACAAATACAGATGTCTAAAAAGCACATGAAGAGATGCTCATCTTCATTATCATAAAGGGAAATGCAAATCAAGACTACAATGAGACATCACCTCACACCTATAAGAATGGCTGCTATTAAACAAACAGGAAACTACAAACATTGAAGAGGATGTGGAAAAATTGGAACACTTATTCATTGCTGGTAGGAATGTATAATGGCCAGCAGCTGTGGAAGACAGTTTAGTGTTTCCTTAGAAAACTAAGTATCAAGTTGCACTATTACCCAGCAATACCACAACTTGGTTTATATTCAGAAGTGACAAAAACAGACATTTGCACACAATGCTCCTTGTGGCATTATTCACAATTACCAAAAGATGGAAACAACAGACAAGGGAATAAGCAAAATATGTTACATACATACGATGGAACATTATGCAGCAGTAAGATGAAATGAGGTTTCTGAAGCATGTAACAACATGGATGAACCTTGAGGACACAATGTTGAGTGAGCTAAGTCAGATCCCAAAGGATAGATAGATGTGATTTTGTTATTATGGCTTTGGTAAACTCAGAGACTTACAATGTAAAACACAGGGGAGTAAGAGATACACAGAAGCTAGAGATAGGTGAATGGTTAGCTAATGGGGTTGAACTTAAATGTAAGGGAATAGATAGAGGTAAAGGCAGTTCATTAGTGAGTTTATAAGAAATACTGCCACACTGAAGTTGAATATGACTGATAGGGGCTGTATAGAGCCATATATCCCACAGATTAACACTACAAATATAAGTATGTTCTTGTATGAACTACTTCAAAGATATGAATCTTGTACAAAGAGTCAGTAATAGAGGGGTCTGGGGGAAAACTACTATTTCATGCTATGGGTTATGTTTAAGAGGAAGACAGTAACAATACCACAGCAATACCAGGGGTAAATAATTGGCAGGGAGGGATAAGAGTTAAGGGGAAATTTAGATTTTCTATTTGGTGAGGGTGTGTTTATCTGTTATTTTTCTCTTTAGAGCAACGAAAATTGTCTAAAATTGAGATTGTTGATGATTGTACAACTAAGTGAGGAAAATGTGAGGCATGGATTGTTTACTTAGGACATTATCCAATTTGCCCAAAGGATGGAGTGGCTGAAGGACACAGTGACCAAGACGCAGAAAGGCAAACTGTGGTGTATACATATGATGGAATATTGTGTGGCTACGGAAAGGAATGAAGTCCTGAGGCATGCAATGAGTTGAATGAACTTTGGGGACATTATGTAGTACAAAATAAGCCACAAAGAAAAGAACAAATATTGTATGGTCTCTTTTAGAAAATACTTATAAGAAATTTGGGGCCTAGTAGTCACATTTAGTCCGGAACTCTAAATGCTATTTCTAGATTTTGAGATGCTGTGCTACATATGTGTAGCCTGGTATTTCCCTGGAACTTTGGGTACCTGTGTGACACCTAAGACTCAGAGTTGGAGTACTGCTCCATTGCCATACACAACAGTTGAAGAAACCAAAAAAGAGATCAGGCTTCAATTAGAGATAGGAACAAAGCTGATCTGGTGGGACTAAAGTAAATTGGAATACAGAGTAAAGGATGATATTATTTGTATTTTAGAACTTTAACTACTGTATAAGAACAAAGGAAGAGAGGTTTGCTTTTCTCTAAAACCTAAATTTTCTGTAGTACCTAATCTAACTCAACCTGTCTGTATAGCTTACTTAAACTACCTAAACACATCGAGCCCAGAATGGGAATGAGGGCTTGTAGTTCTGTATAGCTTAATGTAATACCCAGATACATCCCAGAGTATATTGGGTAGATAATTAAAAAGTATTGGCAAACTCCTATATTCTGGAGCAGCTAGAAGGAAAATGGAATGGTAGTCCACGAAAAACTGTGAGATCTGTCCTGTAACTACTTGTTGAAGAGTACTTTGAAAACTGTTGCTTTTTCCTTTCTTTGCTTTGTATATATGTTATATTATACAATTCAAAAAGTTAGAAAAAAAAAACAAAAACTGGCAGGTGTACTGGAGTGGCTGGAGGGAAGTACCTGAAACAGCTGAGCTTGATTCCTGAAGATGACTGCACAAAGATAAAACTTTTACAATGTGACTATGAAGTTGTGAAAACCTGGTGTCTGATGCTCCTTTATCCAGGGTATGGACAGATGACTTAAAAAATATGGATAAAAATAATTAAATAATAGGGGGGATAAAGGGTAAAATAAATTGGGTAGATGGAAATAGTAGTGATCAATGAAAGGGAGGGGTAAGGGGTATGGGATGTATGAGTTTCTTCTTTTTTCTTTTTATTTCTTTTTCTGGAGTGATACAAATGTTCTAAGAAATGATCATTGTGATGAATACACAACTATGTGACAACATTGTGAGCCACTGATTATACACCATGTATGGATTTCATGTGTGTGAAGATGTCTCAATTAAAAAAAAAAAGTATTGGCAAAGTCTCCTGAGGGACTGGAGAAAAAATATGGAACTATTCAACTTTTCCACTGGGGAACCACCTGATACTCTCTTAAACATTAGGGACTCCCAAGTTAATAAGCCAAGCCCTTGATCTTGAAGCTTGCTCTTATGAAATTATTTCTGTAGTGAAGAAGTGAAGCCTATGTATAGTTATGCCTAAAAGTTACTTCTAGAAAACCTCTTTTGTTGCTCAGATGTGGCCTCTCTGTTTCTAATCCCAACTTTGCAAGGAAAATCAATACACTCCCCCTACATTAGATATGACATCCAGGGGTGAAAGTCTCCCTGGCAACATGGGACATGATGCACGGTGATGAGCCTGGCCCTGGCACCATGGGCTTGGCAATGAATTCCTGCCCAAAAGGAAGAAAAGAAGCACAACAAAATAAGATATCAGTGGCTAAGAGAGTTCAAATAGAGTCAAGAGGCTATTCTGGAGGCTACTCTTAACGTGAGCTTCAGCTAGATATTCCTAATGGCCACAGTTTGCCAAACCCCAACAAACACTATTCCTGTTAATTCAAAAGAACACCTAGGGCTCTACCTGAGGTTCTACAAAAGTTTCACATCCTAATATTACTTTCCAGAAATCTACAACCTCCACATGGTTCCTTGGCCAGACAAGTCCTGAAATCCTGAGGCTCCGGCCTCTCCAAGAACATTAATTAGTTCCATCCCCCATCCCATGCTGTTGGCACCCTTCCCAACATGAAAAAGTCAGAACAGGCATAACCCAAACACCCCTAAAGGTTGGGTAAAGGATCAAAGGAGAAGGAGGAGTTAGAGATGATAGGATTTAACAAATGAGTATGACTGTTGAATCATTACATTTTTATTTATTTTAGTCTCCAGTGTCTTGGAGTTGCTAAAATGAAAAAAGAGAAACTGTGGAACTGTAACCCAAATTAACTGTGAAATTTGTTCTTTAACTACTTATCATAATGTACTTTGAAATTTATTGCTTTTTTATACATATGTTACGTTTCACAATAAAAATGTTAAAAAAAAAAGAGAATCAGAACAAAACAGAACATCCTCAGAGTACATTTACCTAAGCTGCAGTAAATGGACCCACACGAACTCCAATCCATTATTGTTGCAAATGGTTGCAAAATACACTCTCTCTTTAAAACCACTTCATTCCATATAATTGGTATGAGTGATAAAAAAAATTCTTTGACAGTAAATTCACATTTAATTGTCTTTTTCAAAAACCTCACCATAATTTTGACTAAACTGTTATGGCAAATCTTTAAATGTTAACAGCAAACCCTCTCCAGCAGGTCTAACAGCAGGCAGAGAACAGTAATGGTATTTGTAACCAGCCTTTACTCATGACAGTCCCTACCAAGCAAAGATTCTAAGATAGAAAAACACATGATGAAGGCCTGAATCAGCTTCTGCACCAATTAAATCAACACTTTCCTCCTATTCCCCCCGCCCAATCTGCCCCACCAAAAGTCATTAAGCAGTCATGGTTGGCATATGGGAGGTGAGCCACAAAAATCAAAGGTGGATCGAGAAATGACTCTGTGGCGCTGTACATTTTTTCCCTACTTTATTTGATAAGAAAGTTGTTAGTATAGACAGACATGCCTGTCACTTGTTCTGTTATAACCTGGTTCTCATAATCTTTTTCGTTAGCTCTAAAACCATCATATATAATCTGTAATCAGACTAACCCTTCCAACAATGCATTATCAAACTATGTTATATGTGTGGGATATTTAAAACTTCTAAGACAAATGAATCAGGACAGAAGTATATTAGATATGAGCCTATATTTTATATATGTACCGTAATTCCATGAATAATCAATTAACAGTTGCCAATAATATAGATTCAAAATGGCAGAGGTTCTAACCGCCCAAAAGGAAATTAAAAAACTTAATTTTAAAATGAGTGTTTGTATTTTGCTTCTTACCTTTACATATTTAAGTTCATATCTGCATCCTATGGAGAATACAGAACCTCATAATATGGATCAGAGTAGCATTATTGAAATTAGTAGGAAAATAAAAATTATCACTATATAATTTCACCACAATCCCGCATTAATACTTAGAAAAACAATCAACTGAGAAATTAGAATAAGTGGGGGGGGACACAAATTATATATGTTCATTCCCCTCCACCTGTGACCTTATAAGGTCAGTATCACAAACACAATTTTTGGACATCCTTCTCTCCTCAAAAAGCAGGCCTAATTAGCTATATGTGAACCATAACACTGCAGTTTAAAAGATCCTACCTTTCTACAGATGATATTATCCCTTTAATCATAGTTCTAGAAAAGAAAACAAGCAGCCTGCATTAATAAAACATAGGAGATACTCTAAACTGAGCATAGCATAGCCCTCCCATGGAACACCGTGGGAAATAAGTTCATGGACCAGAACCACTAGGGATGCTCCAGACACTGCACAGCTCTGCGCCAGCGCCAGCCACCTCCACTACCTGGTCTCCCTCCTTTCCCTTCCTGGAGTAGTTGAGTCTGTGCACTGCCGTCTTCACACCCTGGTAACCCTTCAACATTTCTTATCATGACATTTCTTAGCTCACAGTCTTTGGTAGCTCACCACTGAACCGAGTCAAAACATCTAGACTTTCTTGTAGAAATTCTCCCTAAGTTGACCCAACCCCATCTAAATAATGCCATTTTCCACTATGTTCCAACTGGTTTCCTCTACTCTTTTCTTGTCTGTTTTCCTAGCTGTCTTCTCAATATTTGTATTGAGAAAGGCAAAGATCTCATCAAGCTGCCCCTCCCTCCTCTCTGATAAAACAACTCTCATTCCTCTTTAAAGCATACTCACCTCTTATATGAAGCCTTGCCCAGTCACTCAAGCCTGGGTACTTTCATATTTCCCTTGGAAATTATAAACAGTTAAACTAAGAACTAGACAAGTGAGCTTTTAATTGCATGTGGCTATCGTTCCATGTACAGGGAGCAAGGTCATTGACTGACTGGAAAATTTACTATCTCAAATAATGGTTAACTGCTTCACCAATACAGTGACATTTTGAAAGAACACTTGTTTCCTATAATAATTTCATATGACGGGATAATGTTCCTTTTTAAGATTTATATGCTACTAATGAATTCCTTTTTTTGTAGTATGCTTTATGGTGGGGTCACATTTCATTATTTTTCCATATGAATATCCCATTATTGTAGTACCATTCATTGAATTTTTGTTTGTTTGTTTTTGGGGGGGAAATGCATGGACTGGGAATCAAACCTGGGTCTTCTTCATAGGAGGCGAGAATTCTACCATTGAACTACCCTTGCACTCCCTATATGCTACTAATTACTTTCTATGAAGCCAATTTAAAAAAACATAATTTTAAACGTACATACATCTATATATACACACATAAACATTACACACATAATATATACAACTGGTCATAATGATGCCATAATTACCAAATTATCAATGTTCAATGAAATCAGCAATATTTATTTCACAGACCTAATGATAAATAAAAAACAATAATTTCAATAAGAACACATTTCCAGTATCTTTGTTCACCAAAACAAGAATTAAACTTGTTGATTAAGAACAACCGCAGTAAATTCATGGGAAAAACCAACAATGCTTTCTTTGCCCTTAGAAGGAAATAAAAATACATTTATTGAATAAAAGAATGAATAATATATTACCTAACAAATGCAGGAATTTACAAGCCTCAGTGGATCTAAAATGTTAATTTTATAGAAAGTGTCAAAAAAGAATAGGATCAAAATTGCTATCAATTAAGTGTGGACTATCCAAGTTCAACAATCTCTAGTCACTGATTTCTTCTGAAAAGATAAAAATGCAAGAGGCAGCCATGAACAAAGCTATATAGCTTGCAAATTGCTTATTATTAGTTTAGCACGGTTCTGTACAATGAGATGAGCATTTTCCAAAACTGATATAACCATAAATGTGAGTGGACAAGTTGGTATCCTTTCAATAACTTTGCATTTTAATAAGATAGACTATAGCCAACTATTGTATACTCAGGCTAGAAAACAGAAAAAACTGGCAGATATACTATTCAGACCATCACACAATTTAATTCTAAATAATACATTCAACCCTCATTCTGGTGATCAGCACTATGGATGTATACATTTCTCAGGGGAATTTTTTTTCTTTTTTACATAAAAGTAATTTATGTTTCACAGCACATTGAAACAATTAATTATAGAATAGATTTCAGAATTTGGTATGGGTTAAAATTCCACAATTTTAGGCTAGACACTTAGAGCAATGTCTAGCTGCTCTAAGACACTGGAGGTCAAAAGAAATATTAATATATGATTCAGCACTCATACTCTCTTGTTAAACCCTACCTTCTCTGTATAACTCCACCAGCACCTTTGATCTTTTTCCCACTCTTTAGGGGTACTTGGGCTATGCCCATTCTAACTTCCTCATGTTGGAAGGAGCTGTTAATAATATGGGATAAGGGGATGGAACTAGTTGATGTTCTGGAGAGGCTGGCCTTCTGCATTTCAGGAATGATCTGGTCTAGAGATCCATCTGGAGGACCAAGGGCAATTTTTAAAATGGAAATTTATGCAAATTATGAATATTTAATGCTGAGTTTCTTTTTTCAATACACCTTTGAGCTTATCATACAGCAGAAGAAAATTCTCTTGCATGCAAAATAACATAACATCATTTTTATGGCAAAATAAACAAACAAACAAACACAGGGACTAGCTAACTGTTTTTCCCTTTTAAAAGTTAAAAACTAGTTCATTCCCTTGTAGATATTTTTTAATTCCCAAATATACTCTTTGAAAAGTAATATACTGAAAATTCAAGTGTATTAGAAAAGAACTATTATACACTTGGTAACTATCTTTTCAATATTATAAAGTTAGTACTTTTTAATTGAAAATGTATTCAGAACATTTTGTAAGATGACACTAGTTTGGGTAGGTAATGATTGATATTATGCAGCAATTAGAATTACATTTATTTGGATAGGATATGACAGGAAGCTAAAGATGACTATCTTAAGATGCTTTTCTTTAAATGAAAAATCATATAAAATATGGAGTATATGTTCATAGGCATTTTTTATTTATGCATATAAAGGGAAATTGAAGGAAATATTTTAAAACCTCATTTATATGTCTTTGGATGATGGAATTATCTAGTATTTTTCTCCTTCCCAATTTTATGAAATTTCCAAATTTTATTTTATAAGCAAAATTAATTTTTGTAAAAAGAACTATATTCGATACCTTAAATATCTATATTAAAAATAGCTAAATGTCTTTGAATATACTCATTTTAAAAGAACACCCTAGGAATAAAAAATTGCCATTCTACTCAACTCAAATTTGACAATTGAATTGAAATCTACAGTATACCTAAGTCTAAACTACAGAACACATATTCTAAAGGTCTACATATTCGTCTTTTGTCTAACCACACAAATAAGCTAGTTCTTTAAGAGAGGATGGGAATGACCTGGTGGCTACTTTTTGAGTGAGTTTCTAAACATGTACTCTGAAAATTACTAAGAAAATTAATTCTAGGAAGTTCAGTAGCTTTCCCACTATTGTTCTTAACTTGAATTTTTTTTTAAATACATCATGATAAAACTACTATCTGCAAAAAGAATCTTCAAAGAGGAATTAAGTTAGAATTCACTGAGAGAAGTGTTGAAATCTAAAGAATGGTAGAATGGAAAACTGGCCATAAACTCAATGGTTACCACCTTCCTTAAACAAAGGAAACAATGAATAGCATAGATAACTTAAACACACAAAGTTTTACATATCTGCATGTCATACCATAATTTAACTTAAAATTTTTCTATAGTAAGATATAACTATAATATAATCCAAGTTTAATTTTATTTTATAAATAAAATTAAAATCATATTTATTTTTTAAAAAAGATTTGAGGGTGGCTGCCGTGGCTCAGCAGGCAGAGCTCCGACCTGCCGTGCTGGAGGTCTGGAGTTCGATCCCTGGTGCCTCCTGCCCATATGCAAATTTAAAAAAAAAAAAAAAAGATTTGAGATAGTAATATATTGGCTGAAAGCTTATCTGATATCATTTTAAAATTTTTAAAGCAATTACTTCTGTACTTTTTGTGCTAAGTCAATACAATTAATTTTACTTAGGAAAAAAAGCATTCTACTTATAGCTATAGAATACAAAATCTCAGTCTTCCTATTATATAGAAACCAACAAAGTTTTCCATCAAAAATTCTAAGCATGCTTACAACTATTCATCTCAATTTATTCTTTGTTACTATTTAGACCTAAATATGGTATAAGTGTTATTAGCTCGCAGTTTGGGCAATGGGCAGATTAGTTTGATATCTGCCCAATGCTCATTAACTGATGCAGGATACTAATCAGTTCTGCTGAGATCTAACAGCACCAGAGCGCCAGTCATACATTATAAAGTGAGCAGGTTTAGAGCCTGAGCCCATCAACAAGAAATGAAGATGTCATGATGGATATGACCAAGGCAAGCAGAGAGGGAGAGAATTGGTGCAGCATTCAAATTGCCTGATCGGAAAAATTCAATAAAATTCATCTCTGCATGCTTATGCTTCTCTCGTTCACTGCTCGCCATGTGGCCCTTGTAGATTTAAAACCCCTATGGAGCCTCTGCCGTCCTATTTACTTCTCAAGGCATGGGCATAGGAATGCAGCGAACTTCAGTCTAGTCCCAGCTCTGTATTACAGCTGGGTAAACTTAGACCTGCCCTCATTTATATCATCTCAAATATTAATGGATTATTTCAGCTGATCTTCAAGATCTTACCTATCTCCAAACATCCTATTTTTTAATTTCCAGGTCTTAGCAGAGAAGGCCCACTTTATGTAATTCTTGATATAAACAGATAAAGCCTAGGTCCCAGTATCAATTCTAAAATATTTGAGCCTTCACCTTGTTAATCAATTTGGGGGGTAATTCTTTTTTCTTGCTAAACCATGGAACAAAGTTCATAAGATATCATAAAGTGTTGAGTGTGATATTTTAAGATATAAAAGGGTGACGTTTTAAAAATTTATAATAATAGCAACTTTCTGGGGGTAAAATAAACTGAGCTGAATTTTAGAATAATATAAAGCATAAAATACATTTGATAAATGTTAATTTACTCTCTATGGGGTATTATAGTAGGTACAGGGAATATGCTGGTAGACAAAATAAATCTCATAGAAGAGGATGACGACACAGAAAATAAACAGGTAAACAAACTAATATGTGTGTAATTACACATTGAGAAATGTGCTATAAGAGAATAACAAGGGTATTGTGCTGAGAAAATTGAGGTGAGAGCCTTCTTACAGTGGTTGGCTCAGACCTTCTGGGACAGTAACCCTATATCTTTGAGACATGAAGGATTTCCAAACAAGGGGAAAAAGCATGTATGAAGGCATACTTTTGTAAAGAAGAATAAATTCACTGAAGATATAGATAACAACACCCAGTATTACTTTAATATTCAAGGACTAAGTCCTCACTTACCCTAAAACACCTCTTCTCCCTTCCAATCATAATATTTTTCATATTCTATTTTATTTTTACCATTTTTCACTTTCAACTGTTTTCATAAATATATCACAATGACAGTATCACAGAAACCTGCAAAACACTCACCACCATTTTGACATATGGGGATGATTCATTCAGCTCACTTTTATTACCCTCAAATTCTTCTAAGTAACCCAAGACATCTATTTGCAGCAAAATCCCTACAACTTTGTTGCTTGGGAAAAGGTCCCCAGTTGAACAAAACAAAGCCTAATGAATTTCTAATAAAATATGAATCTTGAAAGTTTGTGCCAAGAGGTTCCATCTGACAATTCATTTACGACAACTGAACATCCTGTAATGTCTCATGTTCCCTACCAGCACATACCTACCCGTCTCCCACAATGCCCCTCCCTCCCAGGCACTGCACCCTGGACACTTGAATTTTACCAGCACGAGAAGTTTTTCATGGGATTGAATCTAAGCACCGTGTGCATAAAAGCTCCACCCAATGTCAACCTCACAGCATCTCAGTCTCTACTGTCCCACACAGATACAGAGGACCTCACTTTATATTAATGTCCCCAAGCCCCTGGGCTCTTCCATTTCTTTATTTTAAGCTCAAGTACGATGTCCAGCAGTCACAGTAATCATTACTAAACTTCACTTAGTCTACGGCACAGATGATACCTCCAGAAACTGTCATGTCCTTTGGCAGAGAGGGAAGGAAATGGGCTCAAGGGGTGACAGTTCAATGCACTATGGAAATGCATGAAAAGGGAAGAAAACAAAGAGAGTGCCAACGCAACATGGGGAGGCTGTTTCATTCTGGGAAGACAGTGCATGAAGAACAGAGTAGGTATTCTAAATGTGCCTCTTCATTATCTGACTTCTTCTCAACCCCAACCCACGCATGTGTTGGCTTTGGGGTGTTCTCCTGAGCATTCAAGTTACTCAGGCAAGACTGTTCTTAACATTTGAGAGAAATATCTTATTCCTAAATGTCTCTAAATAGTCTTCTTAGAAAGTACTAAAATGAATTACAACCACATTATAAAAATAATGTGCACATTCCGCTATGGAAAGACAGCCCACTAGGTCTCACGTGTTAGCATTGAAGTATTTGCAACTGAATTACAGTCTGCTACATAGAAAGGGATTTGGAATGTGAGGATTTCTACCTGTGCCAGATATGTGACAGCTCCCACCTCCATTTCATTAGCCAATGAGGAACTCTCCACATTGTGACCTGGTTCCTGAGCCAACAAAGTTTGCCCATTGCATGCCATGTCCTCTTTCATGCAGCAATCACTGTTCACTATTTTAACTATCTGACAATTTGTCAAGATCCAAAAACATGCATAGAGAAATGTGCCAAGTGAGCATTTGAAAATGTATGCCCTTGACCAATTATAAACACTCTTCTCCACTCTGGGACCTGGGGAAGACAGAAGTATGTAGAAGGGGGAAGAGCTAACCTGTGTTGCAATCCCAGGCTTATACATAGAATAGTATAAAAATATTTTTCTATATTAGTCAGTTACGAGAATTAATATTTTATTTCACACTTTATCTTTTCTCCTGGAAACATATCTTTGATGATATTGTAATTAAAATCATTCAGGAAAAAATGTGACTCAATTTACCAAGCATTCATTTTATAAACAACTTTTTTTCCTAATAGAAATAAAAATTTAGCTCAATTTTAATTAATATTTTTAGTTAATTAATCATGATTTTGTGAACTTACTTGTAAAAGTCCCAACCTTAAAATCTACAAAACAAAGCTTACTACCTTTGAATAGTAAGGTACCTAAAATGAGCACTTAAAATTACACAAACTGCCTTCACATTCAACTTTCCTTAACAAGCAAATTGAGAACCCATTTCTATTAATAAAGGATGTTTAGATGAACTAAATCTAGAGTGTGCTATCTTCTATGCTGAATGTTATAAGAACAAAATACACTCGTAATATCATACTCATAGTTACGAATCATCGTGTAACTTAAAGAAAGCCAATTTATTCATTAAATATTTTCTATACACCTATGCTCTGTAGCAGAAACACTAAATGTCATATGACATGTCAAAGAAAATGTACATTTTCAGATAAGACACTAATTAACTTTCCTCTTTGTAACTATTTCATGCTAGCATATTTCAGCGAATCCAATTTCCTACTTTTATGACAGTTCTCTGGCTCCCATATCTTGCCTGTCTCTTCCCCCTACCTACCTAAGTATTTCTAGGCACTAATGCATTGCAGATGAACGACTGCAGTGAGAAATCTGTCTCAGGAGGGCATCTGCTCTTGGCGTCCACTTTAAATCTACCAGGGACTTACCTGTGCCATCATCCACGTTCTCCACCTCCATTACCTCCGTGTTGATCCGACCACGAAAGAGGTAGCGGTGGCCATCTGTAGATGCTTTGCTATTCTTCAACCGTCTTCAAATGGAAAGAAATCAAAGATACATGGTTACTGCATTTAAATGGCATGCAAAGCAATGTGAAGACAACACGTTTTAAGCAATTCTTTGGGGGTAAAAACCAACGAATTTGAGCAATAACATAAGAAGTTAGGTTATTGTCTTGTGTTGTTTTTGTTCCCCCTTGTCTGCTCTCATCCATAACAGCACTGGTTATTTTACCAGATGGGACTTATGCATTAATTTCTTAAGCAAACTGAAACTCTGGCCTAAGGACAGTGTACAGGCAGGAGGGCGCGTATGCGCTTTTGTCTCAACAAAGGACATCAGGATGGCCAATCAAACTCTGACAGACACTAAACATGTTGGTCATTGTCTAATTTCATTCATGGTCTTTCATCTCTATTTCTCATTTTTCAGTAATGAGCTGGTAGCTCACATTTTCCATGCTGTAGAAAATATTCTCTAGTATTTATGAACCAAGAAAACTGACAGTGAGGTTCTTAAGTTCAGCTTTATCCAGCTATAAAAATACTTTTCCTGTATTGTTTCTATAACATAACTGTATACTTTTTGGATAAGTTTGTTAATACAGTTATAATCTTTCACAAAGGTCTTCTTTATTTTTATAATCATTCGAAACATTTTAAAACTTTGTGTATGGCATATCTAATAAGAGCCTTTAATCTTAAAAAGCTATGTGACGGTGTAAAAAATCCAGGTTAATAAGGAATCATTTGAAATAGCACGTTTGGTCGTTATATATGTTTGTATATGAATCACTGTACTTTCAGAGGAGATGGTTTTAATAAGCGTTTCTTTTAAAAATTAAATTAAAAAAGAAAGATTCTAAGAAATAATTCAGGGAGATTAAAAGATGCTGTCATTCAAGTGATTGATTCCATTTGACCTGAACTATTCGATTTGACCATTTGACAAAGATCTGGCTAACAATTCAGTATACTCTAATAGCTGGTAATGTATTATGTTCTATAGTCACAACTAGCAAAGGCTAAGATACGAATGCAGACTAACTGCAAAGCCCCATCTCTTTGGCTTTTCTGTAGACACTGGTCCTGGGGGGGAAGGAGGAGGCGACAAGGGAGCTGACTCAGTGTGCTTTCACACCTCCAGGTTCCTCATGAGAGGGTGGACTATTTTCCTTGGAAAACATTGTATGTCCCTGTCTTATTCATCCTTAAACCTTCATCAAAATTTAGTAGTCTTTCATTGCTACTAAGGAAAACTAACTAAACAGATTAATTAATCTGACTGGGGATCTATTAGCCCCAAAACTTTTCTACTCTGCACTCCCCATGTTCGATTTGAAAATGGCCTCTAACTGTCCCTTGTTAGTGAGATAAAGTTAATGCTAGAAAGCAGGACTTCCGGCCAGATAGCCATGAAGGCTGGCATCTGACAAGACTGAATGCATGGATGAAGAAGGAGCCAGCCAATCACAGCACATAAGGGATGGTGTCTTCCTTCAGGCAGGAAAATAGTACCATCTCTTCTTGCAAAAAAAAGAATTTCTTATAAGGATATATATATTATATACTATAAACCATATTTAAAAGGGTTAAGATCCATGATAATAGTTTTCATTGCAGGAAAATAATCAATGTTTAAATTTTTTTAAAAATAATCCAAAATTGGGTACTGTTTTCCAAAGTATTTTCTTTGCAATCTTGTCATGACCTCTGTAGAGATTTTTTTTGTTTCTCTTGACCTGCAGAGATTAATATGCAATATGAAATTCCAGTAAGCATCTAACCAGTGCTATAAAATTAGCTTAATATAGAGAGAACTTTGTTCTCTTCACAAAATGACTCTCTTGAAGCCATTTTGATCTTTAGAATGAAAAACTTATGTTTTAGAAATACTTTGGTTCTATAATGTAGATAAAGGATTTGCATATCAAGATTCTATAATTTCTTCCCTAATTATGTTTACAAAGGTCCCTAGGACACTGGGTCCCATACATAGGAATGCTTGCAGCCACACTGTTCATGTAGCAGAAAAACTGGAAACGAACCCTAAAACCACTCACGGGAAAATAGATAATTAAATTGTGATTAACTAAAAATGTAATGTATTCAACTAATGGAATATTTTGTAGCAGCGAAATTAATGCTACATATGACATGGGAATGTATCTTAGAAACAACACTGAGCATAAAATACAAATTGCAGAAAATTAAATATATTATGATACTGTCTAATAAAGCTCACAGAAATGAAAAACTAAGCAATATATTATTTAGTATATGCATGATATAAAACTATTTTTTAAAAAATAAGGGAATGGGTAAATGCAAAATATAGAGTAGTGTTTTTTTCTGGGTGGGAAGCAGGGAGTTAGGTACAAGGAGCAAACAGGTAGATTGAAGGTTATCAGTAATATGCTATTTGTGAATGGGGGTAGGGAATTAACGGGTTAATGTTCTGTTTGTAAAGTAAGATGAGGAGTGGCTTGTGAGTTAGTCATTTTATTACTGTGTTTCATAACTTAAATATATGTTACAAGTAAGCATGTATGTGTAGCAAATACTATATAATAAATTATTTAAAAGACAAGCTTCATATAAGATTAGTAACACTAGAAAGATACAGAATAAGGATGCCTAGTCTAGCACTCCATCCTTTAAAAAATATAAACTCTAGAATTAAAATAAACTTATCAAGTTCTTGGTTCTTTTCATTACAATATTAAAGAAGATTAGAAAAGGATCAGTTTACTCATACTTTCTGAAGAATCTTTAGAACTTAGCAACTATATGATGAGGTGAGGCTCATAAAAGAGACGGAATATTCAAAAAGGAAGAGAATAGATGATGCTA
>PVIY010051115.1:0-15871 GCA_004026745.1 Myrmecophaga tridactyla
CCTCAAAGCTTGTTTCACTGAATGACAGTGTATGATAATTATAGATCTAGGGATTCATTTCTATGGAGCCCCCTCATTTTATTTAAATAAGAAATTCCAAATTAAGGTGTTCCCATATTGAATACAGACATCTAATCCCTGACATGTAACTTGTTTTGATTGCTCAATAGAGTGGTAAATGAGGACTTTCCAAATCCATTAAATTTATATTGTGAGTTTTTTATATGTTATGTATGGTAGTTAGGTTCAGATGTCAACTTGGCCAGGTGAAAGTGCCTAGTTCTGTTGCTGTGGACATGAGTTAATGTCATGTGAAACTCATCTGTCACTGATTACCTCTGCAGTCGGCTAGGAGACATGCCTGCTGCAATGAATGGTGTTTGATTTAATTGTTGGATGCTTAAATGAGAGAGCTCAATGCAGCACAGCCCAAGCAGCTCAGCATACCTCATCTCAGCACTCGCAACTCAGCCCAGGCCTTTGAAGATGCAGAAAGCAGTCACCCCGGGGAAAGTTATTGGAACCCAGAGGCCTGGAGAGAAGGTCAGCAGAGATCGCCCTGTGCCTCTCCATGTAAGAAAGAATCTCAGTTGAAAGTTAGCTGCCTTTCCTCTAAAGAACTGTTTTTAGCTAAAGAAAACCTCTTTTATTAAAATCCAGTCTGTCTCTGGTGTATTGCATGCTGGCAGCTTTTGTAGACTAGATAAGGAAAGGCACTACCCTATTGATCACATAGTGCTTCTTCCGAATGTGAGTTGTCTGGTGTGTTTAAAGATTAAAGTATGGCTGAAACCTCTTCCATATTCCAGACGAATAGCTTGTGTTCTCTCATTCGATCTGAGGTCAGAATATTGACTGACAGCTTCCCCATTTTGATGACATAGGTTTACTCAAAAGCTTGAAAAATACGTTGTCCAGAAGTTCGTGAAAATCAGCCTCCTCATCCCTTGTCAGTCTCCCTGTAATGCCCACACCCTGCCTGTAAAGAACCTAAATGGGATGTATTGATTGGCACAAGACCTCAGAGCAGTGAACTGCTTTGTCATCCCCATTCAGCCTCTAGTTTCTAATCCCTATACCCTTCTAAATAAGACTCCTAGCTCTCCCCTGTGGCATTCAGTCCTGATTGAAAGGACGCCTTCTTCTGTATGCCCACTACACCTGGACTCCCAGCTTTAGTTTGCCTTTGAATGGCAGGCCCAGCAGAAGCGACCCCCACCCAGCTCACCTGGACAGTTTGACCTCAGAGGTTTAGAGTTAGCCTTCATCTTGCTGGAAATGCTTTAGCTCAGGACTTCGCCCTCTTGTATTTAGAGTCCAGCAAAATTCTTCGGGATGTAGATGATTTCCTAATATGCAGTCCTACTTGAGAGGCTTCTGTAATGGACATGTTACCACACAATTTTTTAGCTGAATGAGGGTATTGGATTTCAGCTTCTAAAGCTCAAATTACCTTAAAAAGTCCTTTACTTGGGTTTGTCTTCACCCCAGAGGACTGCTCTTGGTCATCTGAGAGAGTCTGGGCCATGCTCTCAATACTTCTCCCTGGGACCAAGAGGCAATTACAGGCATTCTTGGGAATGGCAGGGTATTGCAGAACCTGGACACCTGGATTCAGAGAAAAGCATGGCCTCTATTTGAAGTTGCCATGGGGCTAAGGAGTGGCCCCTTGGAATGGGGAGCAGAGCAAGCTACTGCCTTCAGTGCCCTAAAAGGGGCCCTTATCTCCCCGCCTGCCTTGGGTCTGCCAAACTTAGAGAAGACCTTTACCTGTATCTTCCTGAGTATAAAGGGGTATTATTGGGAGTCTTAGTACAAAAAGTAGGGAATTCCCCAAACAGCAGCATACTTTTCAAAGCTATTAGATGCCACAGCCCAGGGGTGGCCACCCTGCCTCTGAGCAGGAGGGGTCACTGCCACACTTGTGGAACAAGCCACCCAGCTGACCTGGGGACAGGCCCTAGTAGTATACACAGCCCACCACGTCGGAGACTTTCTGGAGACAAGATGACATCAGTGGCTCTCAAGCAGAAGGCTCCTGAAACATTCGGCCCAATTGGTAGACACTCTGGAGGTCCAAATGTATGTCTGCACTACCCTAAATCTAGCCACCCTGTTGCCTGTAAGGAAAATGTACCTTTTAAGCCCTCCTAATCAGAAGCATTAGCTCAGAAGTACTCCAGCCGACCAGACCTACAGGATCAACCCCTACTTACCCCAAAATTGGAATGGTTTACAGATGGAAGAATTTTCACAAAAGAAGGGATCAGAAAGGTAGTATATGCCATAATATTCCTGCAAGAAGTTATTGAGGCAAAGCCTCTACTCCCTGGAACCTCAGTATAAAAAGCCAAACTCATAGCTCTCACCCATGGACTAATGCTGGCAGCCGGGAAGATAGTCAACCTCTATACCGATTCTAAATATGCTTTTCTAGTGCTGCATGCCCTCTCTGCTATTTGGAAAGAAATGGGACTGCTCACTTCTGATAAGACCCTATCAAGCACAGACAAGAAATTCTCAACTTAGTAAAAGCTGTGTTGCTTCCTCAGGAAGTTGCAGTGATCCACTGTCAGGGATATCAAAAGCCTGACTCCCTTGTCATCAAAGAAAATACCAAAGCAGATGAGGCTGCCAAAGTGGCAACTCAAAGCCTGACTGCTACGATGGCATTAATCCTTAAAATTTCTCTCCCACCAAACCTGCGCTTAAACACAGGAGGAAGAAGAACTAGCAAAAGAAGCCTGAGTATGTATGAGAGGCAGGTGGATGGCTTGCTAATGAAAGAAAAATTTTCTTGCCTAACAGAAATTCAATGGAAGGTCCTCCAAGGTCTTCCTCAAACTACCCATCTAGGCAGGGATGCCCTTACCGCTGGGGCACACAGGATTTTTGGAGGACGAAACTTAATTAACACCATAAAAAAGTCATGTAATAAAGGGAATATATGAAAAACCCACAGCTAACATCATCCTCAATGGGGAAAAACTGAAAACTTTCCCCCTAAGATCAGGAAAAAGACAAGGATGTCCAGTATCCCCACTGTTATTCAACGTTGTGTTGGAAGTTCTAGCCAGAGAAATTAGACAAGAAAAAGAAATACAAGGCATCAAAATCAGAAAGGAAGAAGTAAAATTCTCACTGTTTGCAGATGATATGATACTATATGTCGAAAACCCTGAAAAATCCACAGCAAAACTAGTAGAGTTAATAAATGAGTACAGCAAAGTGGCAGGTTACAAGAGCAACACTCAAAAATCTGTAGTGTTTCTATACAGTAGTAATGAACAATCTGAGGGGGAAATCATGAAAAAAATTCCGTTTGCAATTTCAACCAAAAGAATAAAATACTTAGGAATAAATTTAACTAAAGAGACAAAAGACCTACACAGAGAAACCTATAAGAAATTGTTAAAAGGAATCACAGAAGGCCTAAATAAATGGAAGGGCATACCATGTTTATGATTAGAAGACTAAATACAGTTAAGATGTCAATTCTCCCTAAATTGATTTACAGATTCAATGCAATACCAATTAAAATCCCCAAAACTTACTTTTCAGAAATAGATAAAACAATAACCAAATTTATCTGGAAGGGCAGGGTGCCCCGAATAGCTAAACGTATCCTGAGAAAGAAAATTGAAGTCGGAGGTCTCATGCTACCTGACTTTAAGGCGTATTATGAAGCTGCAGTGGTCAAAACAGCATGGTACTGGCATAAAGACAGATATACTGACCAATGGAATTGAATAGAGTGTTCAGCTATAGACCCTCTCATCTATGGACAATTGATCTTTGATAAGGCAGTCAAGCCAACTCACCTGGGACAGAACAGTTTCTTCAATAAATGGTGCCTAGAGAACTGGATATCCACATGCAAAAGAATGAAAGAGGATCCATATCTCACACCATATACAAAAATTAACTCAAGATGGATCAAAGACCTAAACATTAGATCTAAGACCATGAAACTTTTAGAAGAAAATGTAGGGAAATATCTTATAAATCTTATTATAGGAGACGGTTTCCTAGACCTTACACACAAAGCAGGAGCACTGAAGAAATAAATAAATGGGAACTTCTCAAAATTAAACGCTTTTGTGCATCAGAGAACTTCGTTAAGAAAGTAAAAGGACAGCCTACACAATGGGAGACAAGATTTGGAAACAACATATCAGATAAAGGTGTAGTATCCAGAATATACAAAGAGATTATTCAACTCAACAACAAAAAAGACAATTCAATTACAAAATGGGCAAAAGACTTGAGCAGACACTTCTTAGAAGAGGAAATACAAATGGCCAAAGGGCACATGAAAAGATGCTCAACTTCCCTGGCTATTAGGGAAATGCAAATCAAAACCACAATGAGAGGGCGGGCCACGGTGGCTCAGCAGACAAGAATGCTCACCTGCCATGCCAGAGGACCCGGGTTCGAGTCCCAGTGCCTGCCCATGTTAAAAAAAAAAAAAGCAAACAAAATAAACCACAATGAGATATCATCTCACACCCACCAGAATGGCCATTATCAATAAAACAGAAAACGACAAGTACTGGAGAGGCTGTGGAGAAAGAGGCACACTGATCCACTGTTGGTGGGAATGTCAAATGGTACAACCGCTGAGGAAGGCAGTTTAGTAGTTCCTCAGGAAGCTAAGTATAAGTATAGAATTACCATATGACCCAGCAAAACCATTGCTAGATATCTACTCAGAGGACATGAGGGCAAAGACACAAATGGACATTTGCACACCAATGTTTATATCAGCATGATTTACAATTGCCAAGAGATGGAAACAGCCCAAATGTCCATCAATAGAAGAGTGACTGAACAAGCTGTGGTATATACGTATGATGGAATATTATGCAGCTATGAGACAGAATAAAGTTATGAAGTATGTAACAACATAGATGGACCTTAAAGACATTATGCTGAGCGAGATTAGCCAGAAACGAAAGGACAAATACTGTATGGTCTCACTGATACGAACTAACATTAATGAATAAACTTGGAGAATTTCAGTTAAGGACAGAGGTCATCAGGAGATAGAAATAGGGTAGATATTGGGTAATTGGAACTGAAGGGATACAGACTGTGCAACGGGACTGATTGTAAAAATTCAGAAATGGATAGCACAATACTACCTAACTGTAATACAATAATGTTAGAACACTGAATGAAGCTGAATGTGAGAATGATAGAGGGAGGAGGGCTGTCATGTTCAGGTTAGTGTGTCAACTTGGCCAAGTGGTGGTACCTGTTTGTCTGGTTGTGCAAGTGCTGGCCTGTCTGTTGCGATGAGGACATTTCATAGAATTAAATCACAATCACGTCAGCTGCATCCACAGCTGATTCTATTTGTAATCAGCCAAGGGGCGTGTCTTCTGCAATGAGTGATGCTTAATCTAATCACTGGAAGCCTTTTAAGGAGGATTCAGAAGAGACAGGCTCTCTTCCTGCTTCGGTTGGCGATTATCTCATGTGGCGTTTGTCCAGACCCTCCATCGGAAACATGAGCTTCACAGCCTGCCTTGCGGGTTTTGGACTCTACATTCCCACAGTCATGTGAGACACTTTTATAAATTTTATATTTGCGGGTGTTCCCTGTTGATTCTGCTTCTCTAGAGAACCCTAACAAATTCAAGGTCTGGCGGCACAAATGAAATCAGAAGGAAAGATATACAATAAAGACTGAGGTGGTATAATGTAAGAATGCCTGGAGTGTATAATGATAGTGACTAAATGTACAAATTAAAAAATGTTTGCGTGAGAAAGAACAAAGGAATGTCAATAATGCAGGGTGTAGAAAATAGATGGTAATTAATATTTTAAAACTTTAATTTATGTGTGAGACTTAAGCAAAAGTTTATTGGTACAAAATTTATATTTTGACTACTGCATTTCCTAACATAACTTATGTGGACAGCTTAACTGAGTACCATAAGTACATGGAACCTTGAGTAGGGCATGAGATTTTGTAGGTTTGTCCAGAGTGATGCCTCGATAAATCCCAGAAGGATTTGAACAGTGAATAAAAAAATATTTGCAAAGTCCCTTTGGGGAAATGGTGAGAAAGGGGGAAAATTCAACTTCCCCAAGTGGAGAATTCTTGATATTTTCACAAGCAGTGGGGACAACCAAAACAATAAGCTGAGCCCCCAATCTTGGGATTTGTTCATATGAAACTTAACCCTGCAAGGATAGGCTAAACCTACTTAAAATTAGGCCTAAGAGTCACCCCCAAGAGAACCTCTTTTGTTGCTCAGGTGTGGCTTCTCTCTCTCTCAGCCAACATGACAAGCAAACTCACTGCCCTCCCCCTGTCTACGTGGGACATGACTCCCAGGAGTGTGGACCCTCCTGGTAACGTGGGACAGAAATCCTAGAATGAGCTGGGAATCAGCACCCAGGTATTGAGAAAAGCTTCTAGACCAAAAGGGAAGAGCAAAATGAGACAAAATAAAGTGTCAGTGGCTGAGAGATTCCAAACAGAATCGAGAGGTTATCCTGGAGGTTATTCTTAATGCATTAAATAGATATCACCTTTTTAGTTAAGGTGTAGCAGAGAGGCTGGAGGGTGGTGCCTGAAAATGTAGAGCTGTGTTCCTGTAGCCATGTTTCTTGAAAATGATTGTATAATGATATGGCTTTCACAATATGACTGTGTGATTTTGAAAACCTTGTGTCTGATGCTTTTTTTATCTGCCTTATGGACAGACGAGTAAAACATATAGATTAAAAATAAATAAATAATAGGGGGAACAAATGTTAAATAAATTGAAATGCTAGTGATCAATGAAAGGGTGGGGTAAGGGGTATGGTATATATGAATTTTTTTCTGTTTTCTTTTTATTTCTTTTTCTGAATTCATCCAAGTGTTCGAAGAAATGATCATGATGATGAATATGCAAATATGTGATAAAAAAAGAATATTCATATTGTATATTGATGGTTTTATTAATTTAAAAATTTTTTTTAAGTCACGTAAAGCAGTGCACTCTGTGCCATAAATAACCCAAATTCTGGACGCCTTACCTGGCCTCTAGCCTTAGCACCCCTGGCCCAAAGCAGAGGGGCATACCTGGGGAAGATTGGCAGGTTGACTTTCCCCATATGTCATCCTTTCCAAGGGTTGAAATATCTCCTAATCTTTGTGGACAGTTTTACTCTCTGAATAGAAGCCTTCCCAACCTGGAAAGAAGCAACTAATGAGATTTCCAAACCCCTTCTCAAAGAGACCATTCCTAAATTTCTCCTGCCAATGTCTATTCAAAGTGGCAATGGACTGGCCTTTGTTAGTAAAATAACCCAAGAAAGGCCACCACTCTTGGCATAAAACACCACCGTCACTGTGCACGGAGACCCCAGTCATCTGGGAAGGTTGTAAAATCTAACTGGACTTTAAAGCACACCCTAGCTAAACATGTCAGGAAAACAATACGTCCTGAGTTCCTTATCTTTCCATGGCCCGCCTTAGAATATGTCCAGCATTGAGAAAACCTCTTCAACTAAGTCCCTTTGAAATTATGAATGAGAGGCTATTCTTTTATTTTAAATTTTAAAAAGCATTTTTTATTAATTTTCTTGACAAATTAATAGAGCAAAACATATTCGAACTAACCATAATTTTGTCCTTTTAGGTATCAGTGTAAGATAAGTATCATTTAGAGTTTTGCCTAGGCAATAAATTCAGAGGTTTTTTGGAATAGGACATGAGATAAATGAAGATTAAATGTTAAAATAAATTTAGTTTGAAATGCTAGTGATCAATGAAAGGGAGGGGTAAGGGGTATGGAATGTATAATTTTTTTCCTGTTTTCATTTTTATATTCTTTTTCTGAATAGATGCAAATGTTCCAAGAAATTATCATGATGATGAATATGCAACTACATGATTATATTGTGAATTACTGATTATATATGTAGAACGGAATGATCAAAATAGGAATGTTTGCATTTATTTGGTGTTTTTTTTGTTACTTAAAAAAATAAAAAATAAATTTAAAAAATTTTTAAAGAAGCAAAAAAAATTTTTAAATGAAGATTAAAAGTAACCAGATTACTTACCTGGCAGGGGAGATACCATGATCACGTAGATGGTTTTCCCAGGGCGAGGCTTATCCATTGCACTCTGGATGTGTTGACCCCTGAGATTTCCCCAAATGTGGGAAACTCGACTGCATAATTTGTGGTAGTGGGAGACTGCGTTCACGCTCTCCCCTGGCTTTAATTTTTAACTAAATAAACCCCCTTATAGAAAGCCAAAAAAAAAAAAAGTAACCGGATTAAATAAATTTTTAAAAAAGTCATCCCTGTAACTAACTCTGAGATGAAAATCCATTTGCTTTAAATAATAGTTCACTTTCATAAAATGAAGTAAGATATTATTTAGGGGAAAAGTCTCAAGAAGTTAATATTTTAACATGTATTTATCATTACTTTAATCAAATCAAGTTCCAATCTCTCACTTCCAAACAATAAAGATTTCATATCTAAATAAACCAGGTTTGTAAATCATGAAAGATAACTTTAAAAACATCTAAATATAACTCTAAGTACTATACACTTTGTAACTCTACTTCATTCCAATTTCTAGTGCCAAAAATTCCTAGCCATGGGACTTCTTTTTTTTTTTCTATGCTGTATAGCGGGGCCACATTTCATTCTTTTTCCATGTGAGTATCCCATCATTGCAGCACCATTTGTTGAATTTTTTGTTTGCTTTTGTTGGTTTCTTTATTTGGGAAGTGCATGGGCTGGGAATCGAACCCGGGTCTCCCACATGGCAGGCAAGAATTCTACCACTGAACTACCGTTGCATGCCATAGGACTTTGATATCCTAAAATCCTGGTAAGTTGTTGTGACTGGCCAGATTTTTTGAGTATTTGTAAGAAAGCTAGACCATTTAATAACTATCTAACTACATCCAACAATTGTTTACTAAGGGTAGTAGAATGAGGTATACTTTTTAATCCATTAAATAAAACTATACCTCTGCAAGCTTTTCTTTATAAAAATTTAATTAATTACAAAAAAAGAAAATACTTTAGGGGCTTGGGGAATCACTTTAATCTATATAAGCATAATTCATATCCAAATTTCTAAGTTTTGCCAGAGATCTTTTCTTCATAATATTTCTCAATTTTAATTTTCTTCTTCAGCTCTGCACTCCCTCAAAAAGTAACCTAGCCTTTTGAAATAAAAACTTGGAAATGGTCAGTAACATAGGTCATTACTAAAGCAAAGTTGATAATTGTAATAACTTTCTAGTTGATAGTTTGAGAAAGTACACAGTTTTGATAACTAATCAAATGGTATTATGATAGTGTTTAATATCTAGAATTTAAGAATCTTTAATATCTGTATCTGTCGATTTTTTCCTTGACTGCTTTAATTTTAAATTGGTTTCTGAAACATATTGTACAAATACAGTCTACACAATGATTATTTAGAAACTTTATTTAAATATGCCTATGGATAAGCCAAGACATCCATTGCGTCGGTGTGAAAGGATTATGTACCCTAGAAAAGCTATGTTTTAATCCTGATTCATCTTGCAGTTTCTTTTAATCCCTACTCAGCACTGTGGGTTGGAAACTCAATTAGATTATCTCCACGGAGATATGACTTGCCCAATTTGTGTATTATCCTTTGATTAGAGGGAGATGTGACTCCACCCATTCCAGGTGGGGCTTGATTAGTTTACCTGAATCCTTTAAATGAGGAAGCATTTTGGAAAAAGCTTTAGAGCCATAAGAACCACAAGAGCCGAGAGCCCATGCAGCCGGAGACCTCTCTACACCCTCTGGAGTACCCAGAGAGTTCTAACCCTGCCGGGCAGAGACCACAGCCCCTGGTCAGCAGGGAGAAGGCACAGAGAGTGCACTTCAGCTCCCCCTTGAGACTAAGGGTGTGCAACTTTCTGAGGGGGATTTGAGGCAGGTTACAATAGCAAGAGACAGGAGGAAAAAATAACTGTAAAAGAACCCTTGAGCAAGGAGGGTTAACTCAGGCCAGGAGGGCCCATGTCCTGCACAGACACCTGCCCAAGGGCTGCCCGCTTACAGGAAACACCCAGGGGCAGCCAGTCCATCTGGGACCAAACAACCCCGACCTGAGTGAGTCATGTGAGCAGAAGGTTGGAGCCAAGCGACCCACCCCAAAGCACTACCTGCCACAGGGCACCGTGGGAGGCACAGGGGAGGAGGGAGGGTATGAGGAAGGACCTTGAATAAGGAAATGGGGGGAAGTAAAGTGAAGCAATAAAAGCAAGTAACCCAATACTGGGGGCCTCTTGCCTCTGTCATCTTGTGAGAGTGCCCGCATACCCCTTCTCTGCATGTGTACTCAACACATTCTCTACCTACTTGCTGTAAAAGAAATTACACTAAGTGAATGAAGCCAGACACAATGGTATGATTCCATTCATACTGTGCTGTGTAATTCCATTCTTATGAATTATACAGGGTGGTAACTCCATAGAGACAGAACATAGACTAGTGGTTGCCAGGAGACAGGGGCATTGGGGAATTGGTAATGACTGCTAACAGGCATGGGGTCCTTTTTGGGGTGATGGAAATTTTCTGAAATTAGAAGTGCTGGTTGCAAAACATTGTGAATATACTAAAAACCACTGAACTGTGTACCGTGAAATGACAAATTTTATGTCGTGTGAATTTGATCTCAATAAAAACAACAGTGAAAAACAGGCTATGGAAGACTTGGCTAATACTGATAAAAAATCTGTCTCCGTCTGTTTCTATCTATCTATTTACCTATCATCTTTCTATTTCTTTATCAATCATCTTCTTCCCTCCCTCTTTCCATCCATTTCTCTCTTCCTTTCTTTCTTTCTTCAAAGAATTAGACCATAATGTAAGTACCAATACATTCTACATACTTTATTTTATACAGACATCCTATAATTTCAATGCAATAATGATGTTAGGCATTGATAAAAGGCCCCCATGTTCTGCCATGTTCATAGCTGAAAGCAAGAAATGACAAAATATTTGAAAGTGCACAATAATGAAAGCACTACTGTATAAAATGCATTATAATTTACAGTTTTAAATCCATTTATTAAAACAGCCCTTTCTTTAATAAATTAACAAGAGAAAAAAGGGGATTATTTACAGAATTGTAAAATTGGTTGAGAAGACAAACCTCTGGGAGTGATGATAAAGATAAAAAAGGGACATCGCAAAGGAGATTACAGAAAAAAAGAGGCATAACAGCTGGTTCATCTACTGTATATGCAATAGTAACAATTACTGAAAGATAAAGAAAATTTTGAATCCACCTCATGTTCTGGGAAATTATTATACATCAGGAAAATAGAAGTTTGTTTGTTTTTTTAGGTTCATATTATAACATTATTAAAATAATGCTATGGGTTAATAGAAACAGCAAGAACCAAAGAATTAAAATGCAAGCTGTGTAAAATCCCAACTACAACATAAACTGTCTAATGTATTCATTGATTAGCTAACTAAAAGCTGAAGAAAGACAAGAGACCCAATACAATAAAGTACAACTGGCAGTTTTCATTTATCAAAAGCGTGGATTTTGTATTTTTTTCCCTTTTCTCTATCAAGAAAAAAATTTTTTGAATGCTATATAACATGCATATAAAACAGATAGAAAAGTACATTATAAACATGTAACAGTGGCTGTAAACACATTACCTTACATGTTTCTCACAGGCAATAGGTCGGTCATGGTACATACCCAGCACGAAACTACTAAGATAATAAAGAAAAGACTAAAACACATGTCAGTGTGCGGTAACATACAAGCCACACTCCCATCTGCCCACTCTAAAAAAAAATTACATGATACTTGTTAGGCCTCAGCAAAAGAATTCTAAGAGCAAAAGGAACTCTTGATGCAGGGACCCCTCGACCCCCTCAGCCCCACTGCCCAGCTTCCTTGACTGTACGGGCTGGTGCTTTACTCTCCTGGTGGTGGATGAAAACACCCCAGATAACTAGAAATATGGGCATAATATGTTCCTGCTGAGAACACCCTCCCCTCCCAGGGCCTCCCCCTGGATGACACATGCAGCTGCACCTCAGAAGAGAATATAGTGCATCAACATCTCAGTAATCTATCATATCTCAAGTCAACAAGACCCTTTGTTAGTGTTGTCCTATGGGCGCGATTTTTCCTTCAAAAAGACAGCTCCCCAAGGGGGCAGCCGGGCCACTTTTCTAAGCTCCGCAGACCTCTGTTTCCGGGCTACCTTGTGCCTCCTCCCTGCCTTCTCTCCCCTAATCAATCTGTTTCTGTGCTTTGACTCGCTGTCTCGAGTGGAATCCTTAACGACTCCGTGCCTAACAGTGCTGTCAGAAAAAATTCTTAAAAACTACGTATTTCAATAAGAAATAAATTCAATAAAGAATGATAATACGGAGAACCAAGGCATTCCGAGATTTCAAAAGTCACGCTTTTTTTTTCAGTTGATCCAAAATTTTGTCAAAAGTTTGTTCAGAGCCAACATTTCCCATAAACGTCATACATTTATTCATATATTTACTTTCTTCCCAATAAAAGATCTTTGATAAACATCTAAAATGTCCAGGTATAACATAGTTGAGATGAAAATGGATCAAATACTGGTATTGTTTTTAACAACTATCATCTCAAACATTTGAGTTATTCAACCAACCAAACGAGATAAAAGTCAAAATGGCCCAGTTATATTTTGTAAATAAATCAAAACACCTCTATGTGTAACAGAAAGACAAAGCAGTGGCACATTAAACCAAAGCTAGCTGAGTACAAAACAGTAACTGTCTATTGCTCAGTAAATACACTGAAAACTGTCCCAAGTGAGATGAGATGGTGGGCGAGGTCTCCACAGAGGTGCCTGCTGAGCTGACCGCTGACCTCTGACTGTGGCGCCATGAAGGGATGGGGACAGAGGAGTTGATAAATTGGCAATCCACTGTCACTAGATATTTGTCAAGTCTGGTAGTGAGCAGTTAATGATTATTTACTCGAGTGTTTAGATTTAGGCTTCATGCACAAATTGCTTCTACTACGAAACTAATTGGTTGAACTTCGTGAGAAATTGGAAGCTTAAACAGACATGTAGTTGAGACTTAATACACCAAACAAGGTTAGTTTTTCACATTCTTTTAAAATTAAAAAAAAGAAAACTCTGCGTGTAGTGTTGTTTTTTTTATTATTATTTTTATTTTTTACTAAAACCAGCAAAGAGATTGTCATGGTCAGGTTCATATGTCAACTCGGCGAAGTGGTGGTACCTGTTTGTCTGGTTGGGCAAGTGCTGGCCTGTCCATAGCAATGAGGCCATTTCATAGAATTAAATTATGATCCCGTCGGCTACGTCCACAGCTGATTCTATTTGTAGTCAGCCAAAGGGGAGTGTCTTCTACAATGAGTAATGCTTAATCTGATCACTGGAAGCCTTTTACTGAGGATTCAGAAGAGACAGGCTCTATTCCTGCTTCAGCCAGCAAGCCTCTCCTGTGGAGTTCATCCAGACCCTCCAACGGAATTGTCGGCTTCACAGCCTGCCCTGAGGATTTTGGACTCTGCGTTCCCACGATCACATGAGACACTTTTATAAACTTTATATTTGCGAGTGTTCCCTGTTGATTCTGTTTCTCTAGAGCACCCTAACTAATACAAAGATGGACTATACAAGCTATCTGGTGTGGTAGCAGGAAATCTGATTATATTTCCACGTCATTTAAAAACAGTTTTTCAGAATGAAAATCATGAAGATTCATCTTTTGTGAAAAAGGTTACTATTATCTACTGTCACCTCCAATTAATAAGAAACAATTCAACACACCCTTCTTTTCCAAATAAAGCTCTAATATTGTCTATAAACTGATATTTAGAATCACACCTAATTCTCATCTCAGAATCCTTTGGATTTGCTTACACTGAAGACTACAATAACCAAAAATACTCAATTATGATTTTAAAAGAATTAAAAACTAATAAGTTAGGCATTGGAAAAGTTATCAGTTTTTTCAAAGTCCAGATTTGGCAAATTTGCATCAAAGTAACATAACAAAAACCACATGACTCAAACCATCAACTCAGTTGTCTGCCCTCCCATCTTCTTTTCACATACTGGGTGACTGAGGAACACGCACTAACTGGAATTCTGAGGGAGGAGCTGATCTTAGAGACACTTGCCTAAATGACCATGAAGGAAAATAAGGCACTTTCTTTTCTTTAAACTTATTCCAATGCTTAAAAAATAAAAAAAAGAAAGACAAAAAGGCTCTTTTGGTCTTGTTTCTTGACAACCACCGGAAAAATCATTTAATGAAATAAAGGGTTTCTTTGTTCTTTTTTCTTTTATTTTTATAACACTTGAAAGCATAAAATGTTACAATTCCAAAAATGCATTTTATTTCTGCACCAGCACCCTTGTATAGTAAAAGTGTCTACTTTTTGTTCATTTACACTTTATCTTCAATTTCATTACATGTATACATCAACTAGGCAAGCACGGCTTTTACATCCTTAATGATTTTTTTTCTATAGAGGGAGGTTTAAAAACAATATTTGAACAGCTTGCCCAGTAATGTGACACATAATGCATATACCCTTGTTCTCATATATATATTTATTTCTCATATATTTTTAAGGTAGGTTTAAAATGGAAGTTCAGTGATTGTAACTCAGATTTTTTTCCTTAAAAATAGTGTTACAATTTTGTTTTTTGAATTACTTTTCAAAATTCCTTGTTAGCTTTTCTCTCGCGGCACACTTTCTTCTAATGTAGTAGAAAAAAACTGCAACTTCTACCCTTTGAGGGCACTGGAGTGACTAAGTAGCATATCCAATTTTGAATACTTGTTGCAATCCCTTCACCAATGACATCCCTGACCAAAGGCTCATGCCTGATGAATCGTCACACAGTATATTCAGAGACAGCGCGGTCTTCACTATGAGAAGAAAGATTCCTAGAAGTGTTATCCCAGTAACTGCCCCTGTCACTGAGCAGTTAAGGGCCATCTGTCTCCCCTTCTTCAGTGAGGCCTTCTTACCATTTGTATAAAGTGGGACCTGAAAAGATGATCAGCGCTGTGGGATGAATTGAGCCTTATTGCTTCACTACTATTCAGTGCAGGTTCTAGAACCACTTTCACCCAAACAGGAAAAAAATTTAAAAGCTGAGTTGGAGGACAATTTCTTTGTCTTTTGTTTGGTTAGAGAGTAAGAGAAACGGACAAGTGCCTCAGCTCGCTGCACTGACATCAGGCAAGCAAAGGCGATTACCAGCTAACTGATCAGCAGGCAGGCGTGGTCCGGTCATCATTGGCTGAAGAGTTCAGAGCTCAGAGAGTCCTAGGTTAGTTGCGGGTGGGGGCTCGGTCTGCGGTCACAACCTTTGGTAAGGATGGACTCGCACATCGTGCCTTCGGCCTTCAGTAGCCACCGCACCTAATACGCCCTTCGGCTTCTCCTTGGCTTCCCTTTCCCCCGACCATATTCCAAAGCCGCAGCTCGCCGCGCCCGTCTCCGGGAGCAGCGTGAGGGCCGGGAGCCGAGCCCGAGAGCCCGAGAGCCCGCGGGCCGCACCCGGGACGCCGAGAGCGCGGAGAGCTCCGGGCGGGGCGCAGGCACCCCGAGCAGCGCGACCCCCGGCCCCCGCTGGCGCTTTTCCCTCCCTTCGCTGCCAACCTGGCGAGGACCGGCTGGCGGGGGGCGGAAGGCGGCTCTCCGCTGGCCCTGGGCTGGGGCCGCCGGCCGCGCTCGGCGTCTCTGCCGCGGGCTCGGGTTCTCCGGGTGCTCGGCCCGCTGCCGTCGCGCACTGGAAAATAGAAGTTTTTGAGGCTCCTTCACGCTCCTTGTCCACTAACCCCACCCACTGTCAGG